>JAWQFJ010016467.1:20000-32500 GCA_034096865.1 Theodoxus fluviatilis | reverse complement strand
AGGCCTGTTCTAATTGAGCAATGGTGCTACACACGTTAAGGCCTGTTCTAATTGAGCAATGGTGCTACACACGTTAAGGCCTGCCCTAATTGAGCAATGGTGCTACACACGTTAAGGCCTGTTCTAACTGAGCAATGGTGCTACACACGTTAAGGACTGTTCTAATTGAGCAATGGTGCTACACACGTTAAGGCCTGTTCTAATTGAGCAATGGTGCTACACACGTTAAGGCCTGTTCTAATTGAGCAATGGTGCTACACACGTTAAGGCCTGTTCTAACTGAGCAATGGTGCTACACAAGTTAAGGCCTGTTCTAATTGAGCAATGGTGCTACACACGTTAAGGCCTGTTCTAATTGAGCAATGGTGCTTCACAAGTTAAGGCCTGCTCTAATTGAGCAATAGTGCTACACACGTTAAGGCCTGTTCTAAATGAGCAATGGTGCTACACACGTTAAGGACTGTTCTAATTGAGCTGTGGTGCTACACACGTTAAGGCCTGTTCTAATTGAGCAATGATGCTGCACACGTTAAGGCCTGCTCTAATTGAGCAATGGTGCTACACAAGTTAAGGCCTGTTCTAATTGAGCAATGGTGCTACACTCGTTAAGGCCTGTTCTAATTGAGCAATGGTGCTACACAAGTTAAGGCCTGTTCTAAATGAGCAATGGTGCTGCAAACGTTGAGGCCGGTTCTAACTGAGCAATGGTGCTGCACACGTAAAGGATTGTTCTAATTGAGCTATGGTGCTACACACGTTAAGGCCTGTTCTAATTGAGCAATGGTGCTGCAAACGTTGAGGCCGGTTCTAACTGAGCAATGGTGCTGCACACGTTAAGGATTGTTCTCATTGAGCAATGGTGCTGCACACGTTAAGGCCTGTTCTAATTGAGCAATGGGGCTACACACGTTTAGGCCTGTTCTAATTGAGCAATGGTGCTACACATGTTAAAGCCTGTTCTAATTGAGCTATGGTGCTACACATGTTAAAGCCTGTTCTAATTAAGCTATGGTGCTGCATACGTTAAGGCCTGTTCTAATTGAGCTATTGTGCTACACACGTTAAAGCCTGTTCTAAGCAATGGTGCTGCACACGTTAAGGCCTGTTTTAACTGAGCAATGGTGCTGCACACTTTAAGGCCTGTTCTAACTGAGCAATGGTGCTGCACACGTTAAGGCCTGTTCTAATTGAGCAATGGGGCTACACACGTTTAGGCCTGTTCTAATTGAGCAATGGTGCTACACATGTTAAAGCCTGTTCTAATTGAGCTATGGTGCTACACATGTTAAAGCCTGTTCTAATTAAGCTATGGTGCTACACACGTTAAGGCCAGTTCTAACTGAGCAATGGTGCTACACACGGTAAAGCCTGTTCTAAATGAGCAATGGTGCTACATACGTTAAGGACTGTTCTAATTGAGCTATGGAGGTACACACGTTAAAGCCTGTTCTAATTGAGCTATGGTGCTGCATACGTTAAGGCCTGTTCTAATTGAGCTATTGTGCTACACACGTTAAAGCCTGTTCTAAGCAATGGTGCTGCACACGTTAAGGCCTGTTATAACTGAGCAATGGTGCTGCACACTTTAAGGCCTGTTCTAACTGAGCAATGGTGCTGCACACGTTAACGCCTGTTCTAATTGAGCTATGGTGCTACACACGTTCTAATTGAGCAATGGAGCTGCATACGTTAATGCCTGATCTAACTGAGCAATGGTGCTGCACACGTTAAGGCCTGTTCTAACTGAGCAATGGTGCTGCACACGTTAAGGCCTGTTCTAATTGAGCAATGGTGCTGCACACGTTAAGGCCTGTTGTAATTGAGCTATGGTGCTACACACGTTAAGGCCTGTTCTAATTGAGCTATGGTGCTACACACGTTAAAGCCTGTTCTAATTGAGCTATGGTGCTACATACGTTAAAGCCTGTTCTAATTGAGCTATGGTGCTACACACGGTAAAGCCTGTTCTAAGCAATGGTGCTGCACACGTTAAGGCCTGTTTTAACTGAGCAATGGTGCTACACACGTTAAGGCCTGTTCTAAGCAATGGTGCTGCACACGGTAAGGTCTCTTCTAATTGAGCAATGGTGCTGCACACGGTAAAGCCTGATCTAATTGAGCTATGGTGCTGCACACCGTAAGGATTGTTCTAATTGAGCAATGGTGCTACACACGTTAAGGCCTGTTCTAACTGAGCAATGGTGCTGCACACGTTAAGAATTGTTCTAATTGAGCTATGGTGCTGCACACGTTAAGGCCTGTTCTAATTGAGCACTGTTTACACCTACTTCGCCGCAGTGGCAATCTTATCTAACCAATCAGGACGTAGTGGCAATCCTATCTAACCAATCAGGACGTAGTGGCAATCTTATCTAACCAATCAGGACGTAGTGGCAATCTTATCTAACAAATCAGGACGTAGTGGCAATCCTATCTAACCAATGAGGACGTAGTGGCAATCTTATCTAACCAATCAGGACGTAGTGGCAATCTTATCTAACCAATGAGGACGTAGTGGCAATCTTATCTAACCAATCAGGACGTAGTGGCAATCTTATCTAACCAATCATACGTAGTGGCAATCTTATCTAACCAATCAGGACGTAGAAGCAATCTTATCTAACCAATCAGGACGTAGAAGCAATCTTATCTAACCAATCAGGCAAAACTAGGCCGAAGCTACATCGTGATTTGTTTAGATAAGATAGCGCCGCTACTCAGGCAATGTACGCATAAACGCTACTCAGGCAATGTAAGCATAAGCGCTGCTCAGGCAATGTAAGCATAAGCGCTGCTCAGGCAATGTAAGCATAAGCGCTGCTCAGGCAATGTAAGCATAAGCGCTGCTCAGGCAATGTAAGCATAAGCGCTGCTCAGGCAATGTAAGCATAAGCGCTGCTCAGGCAACGTAAGCATAAGCGCTGCTCAGGCAATGTAAGCATAAGCGCTGCTCAGGCAATGTAAGCATAAGCGCTGCTCAGGCAATGTAAGCATAAGCGCTGCTCAGGCAATGTAAGCATAAGCGCTGCTCAGGCAATGTAAGCATAAGCGCTGCTCAGGCAATGTAAGCATAAGCGCTGCTCAGGCAATGTAAGCATAAGTGCTGCTCAGGCAAGGTAAGCATAAGCGCTGCTCAGGCAATGTAAGCATAAGCGCTGCTCAGGCAATGTAAGCATAAGCGCTGCTCAGGCAAGGTAAGCATAAGCGCTGCTCAGGCAATGTAAGCATAAGCGCTGCTCAGGCAATGTAAGCATAAGCGCTGCTCAAGCAATGTAAGCATAAGCGCTACTCAGGCAATGTAAGCATAAGCACTGCTCAGCGAATGTAAGCATAAGCGCTGCTCAGGGAATGTAAGCATAAGCGCTACTCAGGCAAGGTAAGCATAAGCGCTACTCAGGCAATGTAAGCATAAGCGCTGCTCAGGCAATGTAAGCATAAGCGCTGCTCAGGCAAGGTAAGCATAAGTGCTGCTCAGGCAATGTAAGCATAAGCGCTGCTCAGGCAAGGTAAGCATAAGCGCTGCTCAGGCAATGTAAGCATAAGCGCTGCTCAGGCAATGTAAGCATAAGCGCTGCTCAGGCAAGGTAAGCATTAGTGTTGCTCAGGCAAGGTAAGCATAAGCGCTACTCAGGCAATGTAAGCATAAGCGCTGCTCAGGCAAGGTAAGCATAAGCGCTGCTCGATTGAAAAACACTGGGTCCGTGTGCATGAAGAGAATTTAGTCAGACTTAAGATTGAGATCGCTTGCTCAGCTCAACTTCTCTAAGGCAACAACATGGTGCTCAAAGTTGATCCACGTACCACCCAGCCTAAACTTTTCTTAAGTTGACTTAAATCAAGGGAGCGGACTCTGCACTGATTGCATCAAAATTTATTGGCGACGTAGCGGCTCTCGACTCAAAAGTTTGACACGGAATTGTTTAGTATCTAGGACAGAAAACTGGTGTAAATTGACTGGCAAGCGTACAGAAACGTATGCTTTTGATGCAATTAACATTATAGATCGTTGATACACTTTGAATTCATGTTTTCATTATTTGAAGTCTATATAAGTAATTCACGTGTAGTTTACAGGTTGCTAGGCAGTGCTCGCGCGCCGTTTCCTATCCATCGAGCACCCAGTTGTCAAGCGTAACATTCAAAGGCTGCAGGCTCGTAGTCAGAGAGAACTGCCGGGGTCGCACGCAAATGGACCTAGAAAGAAAGAAAGGCTCGTGCACAAGCTGGTGTTGCGTGGATGTTTAAGAAGGCAGCGCGTGTTTCGCGACCATTGCCGTCCTTTTGAAGTGCACGATGACGATGAGTTGTACGTGCGCTTGAGATTTCGCTTGTTAACTCATCGAGAGTTCACAGCCTCGCAAATTGTCTACCAGACTTCGGCCTATATCGAGTTGTCACCTGCGCGGGCAATGGTGCAAACAAATTTTGCTTACGTTACAGCGCCATCTCAACCAATATGAGCTTCTCCCGATTCGCTTCAGTTAGGTTGTCGCACTCTCATCATCTCAATCTCTCGCACAACAAGCGAGTTTTAAACATATTGTCGTGGGAATGCCTTAATTTTCATTGGCCGACTCGTTTTCGACAGACCGTGACTTTAGGTTAGTTTGCAAATCAGACGGGGTTTGCCCTCCAGCGTCTGCCTCAAGTAAGTCAACTGTTATTCCGTTTCATGCACACAATTTGAGCTGAGCGCTGAGGATGCACTTAGCTGAGTCTACTCAGGAGTTAAGCACGACCTATTTTGCATGCACACGGCCCCAGGATTGTAAGAAGGGAAACGTTCGTATACAAAATACCTGCTTCCCCTTTCATTGAGTAAAACATATTATGCAACCCCTTAAAGAAAAGGAGCGTTTACGCGACCCTTTCAATGTTTCCTTTTATACGAATCAAGCAAAAGATAAAAATACATTTGAAATTGAAGATTTTGAGTTGTCAGTATGATGAAAATTATAAAAACTAGAAGTTTCATTTGATGCCAGTATGATAGAAATCAGGTACATCTACAGATGATGTTACTGCTGAATTTGGTAAGCTATCCGCAAGTCAGTCGTTTCGTGTAAACGACAGTTGAAGTTGACAGAAGATGAAAGAAACGCCTGGATTCCTTAGTTGAAGTTTTCGCTCTGTGTCACAGTGGTATGCACACAGTGGTATGCACACAGTGGTATGCACACAGTGGTATGCACACAGTGGTATGGTACGCACACAGTGGTATGCACACAGTGGTATGCACACAGTGGTATGCACACAGTGGTATGCACACAGTGGTATGCACAAAGTGAGATGCACACAGTGGTATGCACACAGTGGTATGCACACAGTGGTATGCACACAGTGGTATGCACACAGTGGTATGGTACGCACACAGTGGTATGCACACAGTGGTATGCACACAGTGGTATGCACACAGTGGTATGCACACAGTGGTATGCACACAGTGGTATGCACACAGTGGTATGCACACAGTGGTATGCACACAGTGGTATGCACACAGTGGTATGCACAGAGTGAGATGCACACAGTGGTATGCACACAGTGGTATGCACACAGTGGCATGGTACGCACACAGTGGTATGCACACAGTGGTATGCACACAGTGGTATGCACACAGTGGTATGCACACAGTGGTATGCACACAGTGGTATGCACAAAGTGGTATGCACACAGTGGTATGCACACAGTGGTATGCACACAGTGGTATGCACACAGTGGTATGCACAAAGTGGTATGCACACAGTGGTATGCACACAGTGGTATGCACACAGTGGTATGCACACAGTGGTATGCACACAGTGGTATGCACACAGTGGTATGCACACAGTGGTATGCACACAGTGGTATGCACACAGTGGTATGCACACAGTGGTATGCACACAGTGGTATGCACACAGTGGTATGCACACAGTGGTATGCACACAGTGGTATGCACACAGTGGTATGCACACAGTGGTATGCACACAGTGGTATGCACACAGTGGTATGCACACAGTGGTATGCACACAGTGGTATGCACACAGTGGTATGCACACAGTGGTATGCACACAGTGGTATGCACACAGTGGTATGCACACAGTGGTATGGTATGCACACAGTGGTATGCACACAGTGGTATGCACACAGTGGTATGCACACAGTGGTATGCACAGAGTGGTATGCACACAGTGGTATGCACACAGTGGTATGCACACAGTGGTATGCACACAGTGGTATGCACACAGTGGTATGCACACAGTGGTATGCACACAGTGGTATGCACACAGTGGTATGCACACAGTGGTATGCACACAGTGGTATGCACACAGTGGTATGCACACAGTGGTATGCACACAGTGGTATGCACACAGTGGTATGCACACAGTGGTATGCACACAGTGGTATGCACACAGTGGTATGCACACAGTGGTATGCACACAGTGGTATGCACACAGTGGTATGCACACAGTGGTATGCACACAGTGGTATGCACACAGTGGTATGCACACAGTGGTATGCACACAGTGGTATGCACACAGTGGTATGCACACAGTGGTATGCACACAGTGGTATGCACACAGTGGTATGCACACAGTGGTATGCACACAGTGGTATGCACACAGTGGTATGCACACAGTGGTATGCACACAGTGGTATGCACACAGTGGTATGCACACAGTGGTATGCACACAGTGGTATGCACACAGTGGTATGCACACAGTGGTATGCACACAGTGGTATGCACACAGTGGTATGCACACAGTGGTATGCACACAGTGGTATGCACACAGTGGTATGCACACAGTGGTATGCACACAGTGGTATGCACACAGTGGTATGCACACAGTGGTATGCACACAGTGGTATGCACACAGTGGTATGCACACAGTGGTATGCACACAGTGGTATGCACACAGTGGTATGCACACAGTGGTATGCACACAGTGGTATGCACACAGTGGTATGCACACAGTGGTATGCACACAGTGGTATGCACACAGTGGTATGCACACAGTGGTATGCACACAGTGGTATGCACACAGTGGTATGCACACAGTGGTATGCACACAGTGGTATGCACACAGTGGTATGCACACAGTGGTATGCACACAGTGGTATGCACACAGTGGTATGCACACAGTGGTATGCACACAGTGGTATGCACACAGTGGTATGCACACAGTGGTATGCACACAGTGGTATGCACACAGTGGTATGCACACAGTGGTATGCACACAGTGGTATGCACACAGTGGTATGCACACAGTGGTATGCACACAGTGGTATGCACACAGTGGTATGCACACAGTGGTATGCACACAGTGGTATGCACACAGTGGTATGCACACAGTGGTATGCACACAGTGGTATGCACACAGTGGTATGCACACAGTGGTATGCACACAGTGGTATGCACACAGTGGTATGCACACAGTGGTATGCACACAGTGGTATGCACACAGTGGTATGCACACAGTGGTATGCACACAGTGGTATGCACACAGTGGTATGCACACAGTGGTATGCACACAGTGGTATGCACACAGTGGTATGCACACAGTGGTATGCACACAGTGGTATGCACACAGTGGTATGCACACAGTGGTATGCACACAGTGGTATGCACACAGTGGTATGCACACAGTGGTATGCACACAGTGGTATGCACACAGTGGTATGCACACAGTGGTATGCACACAGTGGTATGCACACAGTGGTATGCACACAGTGGTATGCACACAGTGGTATGCACACAGTGGTATGCACACAGTGGTATGCACACAGTGGTATGCACACAGTGGTATGCACACAGTGGTATGCACACAGTGGTATGCACACAGTGGTATGCACACAGTGGTATGCACACAGTGGTATGCACACAGTGGTATGCACACAGTGGTATGCACACAGTGGTATGCACACAGTGGTATGCACACAGTGGTATGCACACAGTGGTATGCACACAGTGGTATGCACACAGTGGTATGCACACAGTGGTATGCACACAGTGGTATGCACACAGTGGTATGCACACAGTGGTATGCACACAGTGGTATGCACACAGTGGTATGCACACAGTGGTATGCACACAGTGGTATGCACACAGTGGTATGCACACAGTGGTATGCACACAGTGGTATGCACACAGTGGTATGCACACAGTGGTATGCACACAGTGGTATGCACACAGTGGTATGCACACAGTGGTATGCACACAGTGGTATGCACACAGTGGTATGCACACAGTGGTATGCACACAGTGGTATGCACACAGTGGTATGCACACAGTGGTATGCACACAGTGGTATGCACACAGTGGTATGCACACAGTGGTATGCACACAGTGGTATGCACACAGTGGTATGCACACAGTGGTATGCACACAGTGGTATGCACACAGTGGTATGCACACAGTGGTATGCACACAGTGGTATGCACACAGTGGTATGCACACAGTGGTATGCACACAGTGGTATGCACACAGTGGTATGCACACAGTGGTATGCACACAGTGGTATGCACACAGTGGTATGCACACAGTGGTATGCACACAGTGGTATGCACACAGTGGTATGCACACAGTGGTATGCACACAGTGGTATGCACACAGTGGTATGCACACAGTGGTATGCACACAGTGGTATGCACACAGTGGTATGCACACAGTGGTATGCACACAGTGGTATGCACACAGTGGTATGCACACAGTGGTATGCACACAGTGGTATGCACACAGTGGTATGCACACAGTGGTATGCACACAGTGGTATGCACACAGTGGTATGCACACAGTGGTATGCACACAGTGGTATGCACACAGTGGTATGCACACAGTGGTATGCACACAGTGGTATGCACACAGTGGTATGCACACAGTGGTATGCACACAGTGGTATGCACACAGTGGTATGCACACAGTGGTATGCACACAGTGGTATGCACACAGTGGTATGCACACAGTGGTATGCACACAGTGGTATGCACACAGTGGTATGCACACAGTGGTATGCACACAGTGGTATGCACACAGTGGTATGCACACAGTGGTATGCACACAGTGGTATGCACACAGTGGTATGCACACAGTGGTATGCACACAGTGGTATGGTACGAACACAGTGGTATGCACACAGTGGTATGCACACAGTGGTATGCACACAGTGGTATGCACACAGTGGTATGCACACAGTGGTATGCACACAGTGGTATGCACACAGTGGTATGCACACAGTGGTATGCACACAGTGGTATGCACACAGTGGTATGCACACAGTGGTATGCACACAGTGGTATGCACACAGTGGTATGCACACAGTGGTATGCACACAGTGGTATGCACACAGTGGTATGCACACAGTGGTATGCACACAGTGGTATGCACACAGTGGTATGCACACAGTGGTATGCACACAGTGGTATGCACACAGTGGTATGCACACAGTGGTATGCACACAGTGGTATGCACACAGTGGTATGCACACAGTGGTATGCACACAGTGGTATGCACACAGTGGTATGCACACAGTGGTATGCACACAGTGGTATGCACACAGTGGTATGCACACAGTGGTATGCACACAGTGGTATGCACACAGTGGTATGCACACAGTGGTATGCACACAGTGGTATGCACACAGTGGTATGCACACAGTGGTATGCACACAGTGGTATGCACACAGTGGTATGCACACAGTGGTATGCACACAGTGGTATGCACACAGTGGTATGCACACAGTGGTATGCACACAGTGGTATGCACACAGTGGTATGCACACAGTGGTATGCACACAGTGGTATGCACACAGTGGTATGCACACAGTGGTATGCACACAGTGGTATGCACACAGTGGTATGCACACAGTGGTATGCACACAGTGGTATGCACACAGTGGTATGCACACAGTGGTATGCACACAGTGGTATGCACACAGTGGTATGCACACAGTGGTATGCACACAGTGGTATGCACACAGTGGTATGCACACAGTGGTATGCACACAGTGGTATGCACACAGTGGTATGCACACAGTGGTATGCACACAGTGGTATGCACACAGTGGTATGCACACAGTGGTATGCACACAGTGGTATGCACACAGTGGTATGCACACAGTGGTATGGTATGCACACAGTGGTATGCACACAGTGGTATGCACACAGTGGTATGCACACAGTGGTATGCACACAGTGGTATGCACACAGTGGTATGCACACAGTGGTATGCACACAGTGGTATGCACACAGTGGTATGCACACAGTGGTATGCACACAGTGGTATGCACACAGTGGTATGCACACAGTGGTATGCACACAGTGGTATGCACACAGTGGTATGCACACAGTGGTATGCACACAGTGGTATGCACACAGTGGTATGCACACAGTGGTATGCACACAGTGGTATGCACACAGTGGTATGCACACAGTGGTATGCACACAGTGGTATGCACACAGTGGTATGCACACAGTGGTATGCACACAGTGGTATGCACACAGTGGTATGCACACAGTGGTATGCACACAGTGGTATGCACACAGTGGTATGCACACAGTGGTATGCACACAGTGGTATGCACACAGTGGTATGCACACAGTGGTATGCACACAGTGGTATGCACACAGTGGTATGCACACAGTGGTATGCACACAGTGGTATGCACACAGTGGTATGCACACAGTGGTATGCACACAGTGGTATGCACACAGTGGTATGCACACAGTGGTATGCACACAGTGGTATGCACACAGTGGTATGCACACAGTGGTATGCACACAGTGGTATGCACACAGTGGTATGCACACAGTGGTATGCACACAGTGGTATGCACACAGTGGTATGCACACAGTGGTATGCACACAGTGGTATGCACACAGTGGTATGCACACAGTGGTATGCACACAGTGGTATGCACACAGTGGTATGCACACAGTGGTATGCACACAGTGGTATGCACACAGTGGTATGCACACAGTGGTATGCACACAGTGGTATGCACACAGTGGTATGCACACAGTGGTATGCACACAGTGGTATGCACACAGTGGTATGCACACAGTGGTATGCACACAGTGGTATGCACACAGTGGTATGCACACAGTGGTATGCACACAGTGGTATGCACACAGTGGTATGCACACAGTGGTATGCACACAGTGGTATGCACACAGTGGTATGCACACAGTGGTATGCACACAGTGGTATGCACACAGTGGTATGCACACAGTGGTATGCACACAGTGGTATGCACACAGTGGTATGCACACAGTGGTATGCACACAGTGGTATGCACACAGTGGTATGCACACAGTGGTATGCACACAGTGGTATGCACACAGTGGTATGCACACAGTGGTATGCACACAGTGGTATGCACACAGTGGTATGCACACAGTGGTATGCACACAGTGGTATGCACACAGTGGTATGCACACAGTGGTATGCACACAGTGGTATGCACACAGTGGTATGCACACAGTGGTATGCACACAGTGGTATGCACACAGTGGTATGCACACAGTGGTATGCACACAGTGGTATGCACACAGTGGTATGCACACAGTGGTATGCACACAGTGGTATGCACACAGTGGTATGCACACAGTGGTATGCACACAGTGGTATGCACACAGTGGTATGCACACAGTGGTATGCACACAGTGGTATGCACACAGTGGTATGCACACAGTGGTATGCACACAGTGGTATGCACACAGTGGTATGCACACAGTGGTATGCACACAGTGGTATGCACACAGTGGTATGCACACAGTGGTATGCACACAGTGGTATGCACACAGTGGTATGCACACAGTGGTATGCACACAGTGGTATGCACACAGTGGTATGCACACAGTGGTATGCACACAGTG
Organism: Theodoxus fluviatilis; assembly: GCA_034096865.1. Classification (NCBI taxonomy): domain Eukaryota; kingdom Metazoa; phylum Mollusca; class Gastropoda; order Cycloneritida; family Neritidae; genus Theodoxus; species Theodoxus fluviatilis. Next base: position 20,650 of record JAWQFJ010016467.1, on the reverse strand, counting down.
GTATGCACACAGTGGTATGCACACAGTGGTATGCACACAGTGGTATGCACACAGTGGTATGCACACAGTGGTATGCACACAGTGGTATGCACACAGTGGTATGCACACAGTGGTATGCACACAGTGGTATGCACACAGTGGTATGCACACAGTGGTATGCACACAGTGGTATGCACACAGTGGTATGCACACAGTGGTATGCACACAGTGGTATGCACACAGTGGTATGCACACAGTGGTATGCACACAGTGGTATGCACACAGTGGTATGCACACAGTGGTATGCACACAGTGGTATGCACACAGTGGTATGCACACAGTGGTATGCACACAGTGGTATGCACACAGTGGTATGCACACAGTGGTATGCACACAGTGGTATGCACACAGTGGTATGCACACAGTGGTATGCACACAGTGGTATGCACACAGTGGTATGCACACAGTGGTATGCACACAGTGGTATGCACACAGTGGTATGCACACAGTGGTATGCACACAGTGGTATGCACACAGTGGTATGCACACAGTGGTATGCACACAGTGGTATGCACACAGTGGTATGCACACAGTGGTATGCACACAGTGGTATGCACACAGTGGTATGCACACAGTGGTATGCACACAGTGGTATGCACACAGTGGTATGC
>JAWQFJ010016467.1:7500-15000 GCA_034096865.1 Theodoxus fluviatilis | reverse complement strand
CTGGCTTTGTCTGACCTGCTTATCATCTTCGTCTCTCTTCTTTTCTCCTTCCCCACCTCTCTATCGTCTCTGTCTCTCTTCTCTCTCTTTCTATCGTCTCTGTCTCCTCTCTCTCTCTTTCTATCGTCTCTGTCTCCTCTCTCTCTTTCTATTTCTCTGTCTCTCCTCTCTCTCACTTTCTCCGTCTTTCTCTCTCATTCTCTCCCCCCCATCTCTCTCTCTCTCTCTCTCTCTCTCTCTCTCTCTCTCTCTCTCTCTCTCTCTCTCTCTCTCTCTCTCTCTCTCCCACCTCCTATACCTCCAGCTAAGTTTAAATTCATGTCAAGGAATGTTGATGGACTGTTGACCAAGTTTGAGGATCCGGACTTTTCGTCATATATTCAGGGTTTTTCTTTTGTTTGTCTCTGCGAAACATTTGTTGCAACTGTTGACTTGTCTCGAGACTTTGCTGATTTTGCTATACATATTCTCCCAGCCAGAAAATTAGCTTCGCGTGGCCGACGATCAGGAGGCATTATCTGCTTAATTCATAGAAATTTTGAAAGGTTTTTTTGTGCGTTTGGAATGTGAGTATGACTTTGTTGTTTTCAAAATTAGCAAAAGCTTGTTTAGTTTAGATAGATATATTTTACTGTTCAATGTTTATGTACCACCTGCGGGCTCGCCTTACTATGAAAGTTCAGGGGGAACAAATGGCATTGATACGTTAAACAAATGCATTAGCGATATGTTAGCAATATATGGAGATGTAGGAGTAATCCTTTGCGGAGACTTTAATGCCAGAACAGGAACGAATACAGTTAGCAATTGTAGAAGTTTAGGAGATATGAGGACAAATGTAACGGAGAATACGCGTATCTCCGAAGATGAAAGTGTAAATGAATTTGGAAAATCCCTTATTTCTTTGTGTCTTGCCTTTGAACTTACGATTCTCAATGGTTTCGTTGACAAACGAAATTCTTCGAAATGTACTTTTATTGCTTACAATGGAAGCAGTGTCATTGACTACTTTATTGTCTCAGACGATGTTCTCACCTTATGCTATTCAGTCTTGTCACTCGAAGGAAGCTAGACAAAGATATATACAGGAAAGAAATGAATATAAGCGACTGTTAAGGTGTAAGAAAGCAGACTACCTACATGGGGTAACTACTTTAATTTCAAGGCATGTAAAAGACCCCAAAATATTCTGGAGGCAACTAAAAACACTCGACAGTAGATATAAAGTCCCCTCTGGTATTGACCCCCGTGTATGGAGAGAACACTTCGAAAGTATTTACGAAAACGCATGATGAGCATGTAATAGAAGGGGAGACAACTGTATCACGCGATTTTGGGCACGGGGAGATGCTCGATGCAGAGATTACTACTTCAGAGATAGCGAATGCTATAGAGAGCCTCAAACTGGGGAAGGCACCTGGGGGGGACAACATTCTTGCTGAAATGCTTAGGTGTGCATCAAAAGAGCTTTTGCCTTTCTTACATGAGTTATTTAACCGTGTCTTTGAAAATGCCGATTTCCCTAAACAGTGGGCAAACTCTGTGATTATTCCTCTACACAAGTCAGGTCCTGTAAATGATCCTGATAACTACAGGAGAATATCCCTAACAAGCAATCTTAGCAAAGTGTTTATACATATACTGAATAGGCGGTTACAGATGTGGACAGATGATAACGGGATTATAGGAGAAGAACAGGCTGGCTTTCGAAAGGGCTACTCAACAATTGATAACATATTTGTTCTACATAGCATTGTGCATCGATACTTACAAAGACACAGAAAGGTGTATGCGGCCTTTGTTGATATCCAAAAAGCTTTCGACACTGTCAATAGACAAGCCTTGTGGTGTATTCTGGAACGGAACGGGGTCCTCGGGAAAATGGGGAGAATGTTGAAGTCTGTTTACTAAACAGTGAAATGCTGCGTAAAATGTGACGGAGTGACGTCAGATTATTTTGACTCTCACATGGGTTTGAAGCAGGGTTGTTTTTCTACCGAATGACGTCACTGACTAATGAGATAATAGAAAATGGAAAACATGGCGTACAAGAAATGACAAACGGTCCTGATCTGTTTACTCTCCTTTTTGCAGATGACATTGTTCTATTATCAGACACTGTTACAGGTTTACAGAACCAAATAGATCATTTGAGCAAGGCAGCAGACAGACTAGGGCTAAGAGTAAACTATGGAAAGACCAAGGTTATGGCGTTTCGTCTGGGTGGACACTTGGCAAACTCAGAAAAATGGTACCTGAATGGCCAGAAACTGGAAGTTGTATCAGAGTACAGGTACCTTGGTATGGTAATCTCGACGAAGTTGAGCACAAATTCAGCTATGTCTGATCTTGTATGCAGAGGTAGGGCTGCAGTGTCTAGAATTACTAAGATATTGAGAAGGCTTACACATGTAACCCCAGATGTATTTTTCAGGATTTTGGACTCGCAAGTTCAACCAATACTTTTATATGGCTCTGAAGTATGGGGCTTGGAGGATACACAAATGATCGAAACTGTACATTTACAAATGCTAAAACAATATCTCAATGTCAGTGCAAGAACACCTAATGCTATGATCTATGGTGATACTGGAAGGCATCTGCTACATATCAATACTGTGATAAGATCTATTAAGTACTGGCTAAAAATACTGAAAATGGACGAATGTAGATACCCACATATGGTATACAAGTCAATGTTGGGTAAGCTTGACAGTCATAATTGGGCTTCGAAAATTCGGGATATCCTAATGAAAAATGGGTTTGAGAATGCATGGATGGATCAAAAAGTGGTTCATGAGCGCAACTTTCTACAAACACTCAAAGAAAAATTGATAAAAAGATTTAATACCAGTTGGAAGTATGACTTGAATAGGAGCAACCGTTTTATATTGTACAGAGAATTTAAAACAGACTTTGGGACTGAAGCTTATCAATATACTCTGAACCGGAAAGTTTTCAGAGATGTCTGGATACGTTTTCGATGTGGCATTAGCGAAATGACGGTTCACAAACACTTACGTGTGAAAGATGTAGAGATATAATAAAGATGAATACCAAATTATATGTACAGCTTGTCACGAAAAAGATGAAGATGAGCAACATGTTGTCCTGTACTGCCCAGCTTTTGAAGATATTCGAATGAAATATATAATCCCATATGTGCAATGTAAGGATATAGAGCCTCTTGTCCAGCTGCTCTCTGTAAAAGAGACTGGTCCTATGCGTGCTGTCAGTACTTATTTGTTCTATGCGTTCAAAAGAAGAGCGGAAGCTACTGACTCAGAGATAAATGACGCGCTTACTGTATAATATGCATTCTGTGATGCCGAAGCGGAGCTCTCACTGTATAGTGTGGAAACGCTCTCTCTCTGTAATTGTTTTTGTACAGAAAACACGTGTTGACCATATCATGTACTATTTCTGATTGTAATGGGCTAATGGCCTACACAATAAACTATTTGTTCGTTGTTCGTTGTTCTCTCTCTCTCTCTCTCTCTCTCTCTCTCTCTCTCTCTCTCTCTCTCTCTCACACACACACACACACACACTCTCTCACTCTCTTGTGTACTGAATGATCTGTAACTCACCTGACGGTCAGCTCAATTGGGTAGCAAATTTACAAGCTTTACTTCTCAAAAGCAACACGAAAAGAGAATGAACGAGACAAGTTGTAGAGAATAAAAGCGCATTCCTTAGAAACCTTAAAAATAAATAGATATCAGATTTTGACAATGAGTGGATGGAAATTTTACAAGCAAGCTATCGGTATTCTTTTTACAGACTGTATAAAACTATTCGAGAGCAAATGTCATATTTATGTGTATTAAATAATATATGTTTAAAGAGATATTTGGATACGGTTCCGATTTGGAGTTAGAGACTTGTTTGAATGGAGGAGGAGGAAAATAAACTGCATATTCTGCTTCACTGTCCTGCTTTGTTAACAAAGTTTATTAATGCCATTCCCTCACCTCAATGTAAATGGGACTGTCAAATACTCTCTAGCAACCAAAGATTACGCCACGATTTGTAAAATATGTACATTTACCATGCGTCTAAGGTAAGAACGGAACGAAAAGGAAATTTTGAGTATGAATTATCATGTCTATGAAAACTAGTGCTTCTACACTTACCAGTGGACACTGTTACCCTCAATACTATGTACAGTCACATTTTGCTATTTAGAAGCTTCCTAATGCCGCACTGCTATATGTTATGTGAATGTTACACTTTGCAATGGGCCAGTGACATAGACAATAAAGTATTTCATTTGCTCTCTCTCTCTCTCTCTCTCTCTCTCTCTCTCTCTCTCTCTCTCTCTCTCTCTCTCTCTCTCTCTCTCTCTCCCCCCCCCAAAAAAAAATAAAATAAAAAAAAAAACAAGCACTACTTATGCTTATGAACTCACGCGTTAAGAGAGAGTGCAGTTGGACTGAGAAGGTAAAAAACTTCCTTTGTCAATTGGGTTTTGGCTTTGTGTGGTTCAATAGCGGAGTAAGTAATGAAAAGCGTTTTTTGATACAGCTTAAACAAAGACTGAAAGACTGTTTCCGCCAAGACTGGAACGCAAAGAATAGATGCAGTGACAGATACAGATGGTACTCGCTCTTTAAAAATGACTTTGGCTTAGAAAACTATATGAATGTAGTCGAGACAAAAAAGTTTAGGGATGCATTTATTCGCTTCAGGTTTGGAATAAACGACATGCATAGCAATGTAACGTTCAGCCAGCCACAAGACATAACATGTCCATTATGCAAGGAAAGGGAAACGGAGGAGCATTTTCTGTTGAGGTGCCCTGCATACCAACAGCTTAGAGAGAAATACATAACACGATTCTTAATCAAAAAAACACGAGTGGATGTATGTACATTCCTAATGCAGAGAACTGATGTCAGAATGACTCGTTCAATTGCGATGTACATTCTATATGCCTTTCAAATAAGAGAACAAAAAATTATGCGAGTAATTTGAATGCTTTTAAAACATGGAGCAGAGAAAATGTTGCCAAGATAGTATAATGTGTGTGCCTAAATTAATATTGCAGTCTTGCGATCATGAATGCAAACGAAGCTGCAATCATCATTGAATACATTTTAACAAGATTTAACTATACATTGAAATACAAGTGTCGTCATCGAGACGCAGGGTATCAATACAGTGATGAGTGGTATTCTATACTGGAAAGTCTTCAATGTCGTTTGTAATGTATTTCTTGCATAGTTATTCATTGCTATACTGTTTTAAAGCTTGTAAATAGAGGATAACATCAAATGGGTCGTCGGCCGAATAAAGATCAATCAATCAATCAATCTCTCTCTCTCTCTCTCTCTCTCTCTCTCTCTCTCTCTCTCTCTCTCATGGATGCTACTATATCTTTTTTCAACTCCATCTCGGTTCAAAGATATCTTGGAGTAAGCGATTGAAGGTAGTAAACTCCTTTAAAAGATTCCCTCCCTCTCCTCTATTTAATACATGGTGTGAAATTCTTCATTATCTATATTGTTGAACTCAATCAATCTCATCATGGTACTTGGAAGGCGTACTTACGATAATCGACGAACAAAGCAGCATGGGTTTCTTATTATCTCCAATAGCGTCGAAAAGAACTTTCACGAGAAGGATTCTAAACCTCTCCACTTTGTTGGCAGATGTGGCGGCTTCTGTCTCTCGTTGCCATGGTCACGGCCGGTCTGTTGGACGCCAGTGAGGCAACGTCCATCACCATCCGGGCTGTGGATCCCACTGCCAACGTCGAGAAAGCGTCCCGCTTTCTGGGCATCGGCTACAACCTGCTGACAGTAGGTTGTGGTCTCAGTTCTTGTTGTCATCGTCATCGTCGTCGTCGTTGTCGTCTTCGTCATTGCTATCTCCGCCAAGGAGGTTATGTTTTTCGGCCAGTTAGTGAGTGCATTAATTAGTTCGTTCATTTATTATTCGCCAAAATATCACTCTGAAAAGTTCGAAACGGATCATAATGAAATGTTGTGCAAGGTTAGGGTTTCACTCAGAGAACCATATAGTAAATTTAGAAATGTATCTGTTTTCCCGTTTTGAAATTACAACCATAAACATTAATTGTATGCCCTGGGCCGTGACCGACGGGTGCTGCAAGCCGGCGCACGAGTCCCACACTCTGAGAACGCTAGCAGATGCTAACGTGAACTGTAGCGTCAGGCCTGACTAGCAGAACATGCTGCCTGAATTATACAGGCCATGGAAGAGGTGCTGCGATACCTCCACCGCTGTGGCTGCCTTGGCGGAGGTTTGCGCTCCGTAGAGCGCTCTCTAGTTCTCTTCACATTCGATACAGCTGTCGCCATCCTCGAGTGGTCAGCGTGCTTGACCTGCAGTCGCTTGCGTCTAGTGGGTGCGGCGTTCGAAGCCGTGCGAGGCTCCCAGATTTGCATTCTTGAGCAAGGTGCTTATCTACATTGATTCTCCCCACCCAGGGGTAAAACAGGTACCTGTGAGGGCTGTTCATCCTTTCTTCCCCTAACGCTGTAAACATCACCTCTTCATCTCCAGGCTGTAAACATCCCCTCTTCATCTTTAGGCTGTGAACATCACCTCTTCATCTTCAGGCTGTAAACATCTCCTCTTCATCTTCAGGCTGTAAACATCACCTCTTCATCTTCAGGCTGTAAACATCACTTCTTCATCTTCAGAATACAAACATCACCTCTTCATCGTCAGGCTGCAGACATCACCTCTTCATCTTCAGGCTGTGAACATTACCTCTTCATCTTCAGGCTGTAAACATCTCTTCTTCATCTCCAGGCTGTAAACATCACCTCTTCATCTTCAGGCTGTAAACATCACATCTTCATCTTCAGAATGTAAACATCACCTCTTCATCTTTAGGCTGTAAACATCTCTTCTTCATCTCCAGGCTGTAAACATTACCTCTTCATCTTCAGGCTGTAAACATCATCTCTTCATCTTCAGGCTGTAAACCTCACCTCTTCATCTCCAGGCTGTAAACATCACCTCTCCATCTCCATGCTGTAAACATATCTTCTTCATCTCCAGGCTGTAAACATCTCTTCTTCATCTTCAGGCTTTAAACATCACCTCTTCATCTTTAGGCTGTAAGCATCACCTCTTCATCTTTAGGATGTAAACATCACCTCTTCATCTCCAGGCTGTAAACATCACTTCTTCATCTCCAGGCTGTAAACATCACCTCTTCATTTCCAGGCTGTAAACATCACCTCTTCATCTCCAGGCTGTAAACATCTCTTCTTCATCTCCAGGCTGTAAACATCACCTCTTCATCTCCAGGCTGTAAACATTACCTCTTCATCTCCAGGCTGTAAACATCACCTCTTCATCTCCAGGCTGTAAACATCACCTCTTCATCTCCAGGCTGTAAACATCACCTCTTCATCTCCAGGCTGTAAACATCACCTCTTCATCTCCAGGCTGTAAACATCACCTCTTCATCTCCAGGCTGACCCCGACGCGGCGGGAGTGGGAGGAGTTGACCCTGGCTTC
>JAWQFJ010016467.1:0-2500 GCA_034096865.1 Theodoxus fluviatilis | reverse complement strand
TCATTGTTTTGTTTATTTTCCATGTTGCTACGCCAGGGTTTCCAGGCAGCCGTGTGCAAATTACCGGACGCCTACGACCAGGGTGCCTACGTGAGGTTCATCAACAACTGGGGGACCAACTTCGTCGTGGAGGTTGACGTTGGAATCAGGTGACCGCGTGTAGCGTCCACAGCTGATCTTTGTGTTCTTCCACAATCTTTCTCGTCCTGGTCATCGTCACACAGGTTCTTATCGTCACCCTCATCCTTGTTTGTCGCCTACTGGTTCGTCGTCACCGTCTCTCAGCTCGTTTATACTCATACACCTTTCGTTTCATTCTCCTTCTTTTCCTCCCACTCACCCCGATGACTCTTCGTCCTGCTTAGTTCCGTGTGCCGTGGTTCAATCCCGGGGACGGGAGAGATGGGAAAAAAGTATTAAAAAAACAAATCATGTTGATGAAATAAAAAAGTTGCTGCTACCCCGTCTTGTCACTTTGTCTGGTATGAATGAGCGAATGATTGCTCATGAGTGTATTGGTGAACATCAATTGATGCACCTGTTGGTTAAACGTTTAGACGTGCCAACAAAAACGAAAGTTGTGATGTCCATGGGATCTTCCCAGTATCCATGTTGTATATTGTTCCACGGTATTTCTACTTTTTGTGTTCTTACCAGAGTCCATCTTAGTACATGTCTACCTGTTCACTTGCATGCTGTTTCTTCTTCTGTCGCTCTCTATGCCTCTCCCCATCTTGTCATTGTTTATTCTGCTGCTCACCTTCAGCCCTGTAGTTTTTTGTGCTTATTATAATGCTTATTCACATCTACTCAGTTTCAAACTTTTCTACAATAGTAGTAGTGGTAGTAGTAGTAGTAGTAGTAGTAGTAGTAGTAGTAGTAGTAGTAGTAGTAGTAGTAGTAGTAGTAGTAGTAGTAGTAGTAGTAGTAGTAGTAGTAGTAGAAGTAAGTAGACGTAGTAATAGTAGTAGTAGTAGTAGTAGTAGTAGAAGTAGTAGTAGTAGTAGTAGTAGTAGTAGTAGTAGTAGTAGCAGCAGCAGCAGCAGCATCGGCTCTGTATGTTAAACCTATGATGCTGCTGCTGCTGCTGCTGCTGCTGATGATGATGAGAATGATGATCATAGATGATGATCATGATGATGATCATGATGATGAAGATTATGATGTATGCCTTTGCTTTTTCTCTTCCTTACTGCCCCCCAAAAAATCTAAATGAAAAGAAAGCCTTGCTCCTTGATGATCTAGCCTTTGCGCGGATGACTGAGTCGAGGGCCCGATAGAAGGAGGCCAGAAATGGAGTTGTGTGTATGTTTGCATTTTGCAGGAACCTCACCACGAAGACTGAGACCTTCTCCTCGGTGTTTGAGAGCATGCAGAAGGCTCTGGCAGTGGGTGTCAGTGCTTCAGCGGGCATTAACGCTGTTTTCATCTCCGCCAGTCGCTCCTTGGAGATGAACATGAACTTGTAAGTCAGTCTTGGTGGCTGTGGAGGCTCCGTCCGTCCTTTGTCTGTTTCCCGTCGTCCTCGCTTTGTTCTCTTTAGCTCCCCGTGCCCCTCTCATTCGCAGTTTTCCCCGCAACGTTTACAAACGGGTCCTTGCCTCCATTTTGATCATCTGCAGTATTTTGATTCAGACATTTCATCGCCGTTTTCCATGTTTTCCTCCTCCTGTTTTATCTTTTGTGTTGAATCTTTTCTTTGTTTCTCACTTCTATTTTCGCCACTACTTTTCGCGGTCTAAATGGACAGTTTCTTTTCAAGTTCATATCGCCACCATTTTTCTTTTGTTGCTCATTTTGTATTTCTCCCATTGCATTATCTGCTATTTCTCTGCTCCTCCTGCTCCTCCTTATCTTCTTTCTCCTACTGTTCTTCTTGCAGTATTCCTAAAACTGTTTTGGGAAACTTGACATTTTGGGAACCTGATTTTTTCTATGATTTGCGGTTCCGAGTATTGAGGAAAGTATCACAAAGCGTTTCAGGTGAGGGCTTTTGAGTCCATAGTTTAATTTGCAAGCTGTTCCTGAACTCTGTCCTTAATCTTATTTTTATAATGTAAGAACATTAGTGAGCACTCTGAGAGGGCAAATCTCCACCAAGGAAACCACAACTATTCCTCCATAGCCTCTGCAATTAATGCAGGCAGGATTTTCTGCTAGCCAGGCCTGACACGATGAAGTTTGGTTCATTTAGTGGCTGAATTGCTGAATGCCGTACTTGTACTGCGATGTCATCAATAGTTTGACGTCATCAATTTCATGATTTGCCATAATGTTCCTCTTTTTGGTCGTGATTTCAAAACAAAAAAAGAAGATAACAAATAACCTTCAAACTTTATTGGGCTGTTCCTTGTGTAAAAGCCTGACCTTTCACCAAATTTCATTCGGATCTGTTTCGAACCTTTTTGAATTATTTTGCTGACTAACTAACTGAATGATTAACGAACTCAGGGTAAAACATAACCTCCTAGGCGGAGGTAAAAATTATCAAACGGGTAAA
>JAWQFJ010016462.1:0-7500 GCA_034096865.1 Theodoxus fluviatilis | reverse complement strand
ATATCCTGTTGATCGAAGACGAACTCCTTCGTCTACAAGAATTACATCCTGAAGCCGAGATACTAATTTTATGTGACCTCAATGCCAGAACTGGAACATGGAATATAAACGAAATAGATGATGATGAAAGCATGAATATGCATAGTAACCTCAGTATTAAAAAAACTAAATTCCGTGACTCCCAAGATCTGAACACAAACAAATTCGGTGAGATCCTTATCAATCTATGCAAAATCTTTAACCTGTACATTTTAAACGGAAGTGTCATGAGCGACGAAGAAGGTAAATTTACTTACTTGTCGCAACATGGAGAAAGCGTAATATATTACTGTCTCGTGTGCTTGGACGGCTTTCAAAGTGATGTTTCTTTCAAAGTAAGCAACCAAATTCATTCTGACCATATGCCAATTGAGTTAACTTTAGGTAAAGTTATAGGTCGCTTCCAATGTCTGCTCCTGGAAAGCTTCGTGTCTTTGCGATGTTAATGCTGGACTTGAAGCGTTCTTTACTAAGATGTAATCAATTTGACTGTGGTGCTCTTCATTTGGGTGGTGCCAAATCTACCGTCGGGACGTATTGTGCGGGCCAAGAGTGTTTGCCAGTATAAGGTCGTTGTAGCTGGCGACCACGACTTGCAGATGATGAATTTCCGCCTGAGCCTTAAAAAAATCAGCAAGCAGGAAGGTACCAGGCTTAGATTTGACCATGAAAGGTTGAAAGACCCTGAGGTTGATAAGTCCTTGAAAGATATGATTGGAGGGAAGTTTGCACCGCTTTTAGTTCTAGGTGACGAAGAGGGACTCGACACAGTGACCAACATCTTCAATGAGGCAGTGATAGAGACAGCCGGGCAGTTATTAGGAAAACACCACCCAACAAAGAAACCATGGGTCACTGCAGAAATTTTGAACATGTGCGATGAGAGAAGGGAACTGAAGAAAAATAAGGGTACAGCAGATGGAGCAAGTAAGTACAGACTGGCCAAGAACAGGGTCAAGAAGGCCATGAAGAGTGCCAAGAAGGAGTGGATCAAACAGCAATGTGATGCAGTTGAGGAGAACCTCCAGAAGAATAACACCAAGAAAGCATACCAGATAGTCAAAGACCTTACAGCGACCAAACAAGGGCGGGTCAACACCATACAAGACAAGAGCGGGATTTGTCTAACAGAGGAACGCGAAATCATGAAACGCTGGACTGAGTACTGCTCTGAGCTGTACAACTATGACACCAAAGGAGATCATAAAGTACTGAACTGTCCTCAGACTACCGAGGAAGACAACTACTCAATTCTTCGAGAAGAGGTGGAGACAGCGGTTAAGTCCCTCAAGTAAGGGGAGTCAGATGGGGTTGACAACATTCCAGGGGAACTCATCCAGGCAGGAGGCGACGCAATGATCGATGCACTCACAAAGATCTGCATTAAGATCTGGCAGACGGGAGTTTGACCAACCCCGTGGACACAGTCCCTAGTGATCACATTGCCCAAGAAAGGAAACCTGCAAATGTGCCAGAACTACCGCACAATCAGCCTCATCAGCCATCCCAGCAAGGTCATGCTGAAAGTACTGCTGAACAGATTAAAACCTCAGGCAGAGAAAATCATTGCTAAAGAGCAGGCAGGTTTCAGACCAGGTAGGAGCACCACCGAACAGATCTTCAATCTGAGAGTCATGTGTGAGAAACATCTACAACGCCAACAAGATCTGTACCATGTCTTTATAGACTTTAAGAAAGCATTTGACAGAGTCTGGCATGCTGCGCTGTGGGCCACAATGAGAAGCTACAACATCAGCTCCAAGATCATCAAAGTCGTCGAACATCTCTATGACAGAGCGACCAGCGCAGTCCTGTTCAATGGTACCACAGGCGAATGGTTCAGGACAACGGTCGGAGTCAGACAGGGCTGTCTACTCTCCCCCACACTCTTCAACCTCTTCCTCGAAAGGATAATGACTAATGCCCTAGCAGACCACGAAGGATCAATCAGCATCTGTGGCAGAAAGATCGCCAACTTACGTTTTGGTGATGACATTGATGGATTAGCAGGAAGTGAAGAGGAGCTGACTAGTCTTGTCGAGCACCTGGACAAGACCTCACAGGCATATGGCATGGAGATCAGTGCCAAGAAGATCAAGGTGATGACGAACAACCCTCGGGGTTTCAAAATGGAAATGAAAGTGAAGGGCCAAAAACTGGAAGCTGTGAACAACTTCTAATACATGGGATCTATCGTGACTGATGAAGGGTCCAAACCAGAGATACTGTCCAGGATAGCACAAACAACAGCAGCATTGGCAAAGTTGAAGCCAATATGGCGTGACAGAAATGTCACTCTCGTGTCGAAGATCATGCTCATTCGCACGCTGGCCATCTCCGTATTCTTGTGTGCATGCGAGTCCTTGACACTCACATCTGAACTACAGAGACGGATACAAGCACTGGAAATGAGATGCTACCGCAAGATTCTGAACATCTCATGTAAAGACCATGTCACGCATGAGGAAGTCAGCAACAGGATCAGGAGAGCATTTGGACAGTACGAAGACCTGCTCTCAATCGTGAAAAGCAGAAAGCTGAAGTGGTACGGTCACGTGTCAAGACTCAGTGGGCTGGCCAAGACCCTCCTGCAAGGTACCGTACCAGGTGGGAGAAGGAGAGGCAGGCAGAGAAAGAGGTGGGAAGACAACATCAAAAAGTGGACAGGCTTGACCTTTGCTGACTCACAGCGAGCCACAGAGGATAGAGATCGATGGAGGAAGATTGTCCGAAAGTCATCAGTGGTGCCTCAACAACCCATCTCAGGGTTAAGAAACTGAACTGAACTGAACTGAAAGTGTTAGGCCTACATAAACATACACATGTCCGCCAACAGAAAACTCTTACCAAAATTGTCTGGAAAGAGGACAAAATCCAAGAAGTTGTAGACAACCTGAATACCCCAGAATTTCGTCTAAGCATAGAAAAAGCATGTAAAATGATAGATACTGACATGGAATTAGCCGTGCAATTAGCTTCCCCAAAAATGCTTGCTAAAGCAGAATGCATGCGTCGTACTGTACAATCGAATTCTTATAAATTCCGCGGAAGTGCCAAATGGTATGACCTCGACTGCAAACAAGCCAAAACAAAAGCCAAACGAGCGCTCTTCCTATACAGACATACACTGTCTAAAACAGACAAGGATATGTATATCCAACTCAGAAACACTTACAAAAGAATCGCACGAGAAAAGAAAAAAGAATTCCAAATGACAACAAGCTAGAATCTGATTAAAGATCAAAAGAACTCTCATGCCTTCTGGTCTAAGATCCGCCAGCTTAATTTTTAAAAAGTGCAGCTGCCAGCTATTGAACTAGAAACATGGAAAAGCTACTTCCAGAACTTGTGAGGAGAAGTCAGATGTCCCACAGCGGCTGCCCCCTCTATTGCAAACCAAGATAGAACAGTGACCATTGAAGAACTTGATGCTCCAATAACAATGGATGAAGTTAAACTTGCAATTAAAAATGTGGGCAGCAAGAGGGCTCCTGGGCTAGACGAAATATCAGGGGATTACCTTAAAGTAGCTTGCAATCAGATACTGCCCTTTCTCCATAAGTTATTCTATGTAATGTATGAGAAACAGTACTTTTCCAAAAGCTGGAGCCAATCAGTGATAATTCCAATCTATAAAGCAGGGGACAAACAAGACCCCCAGAATTACAGAGGTATATCCCTACTTAGCACAATGAGTAAACTTTTCTCTTCCATTTTAACTAGACGCCTCCAAAATTGGAGAGAAGAAAACAATAAGTTTGGCACAGAACAAGCAGGATTTCGAACAGACCATTCCACAATTGATCACATATTCACACTTTATTCAATCACAGAAACATGTTTATGGCAGTGGCACGGGAAAGCTCTATGCTGCTTACGTGGTCTACAGAAAAGCTTTCGATTCTGTAGATCACGCATGCCTTTGGCAAATTCTTAAGAAAATAGGAGTATCAACTAAATATATTAATATGATCAAAGCAATGTATTCCAATATGCAAGCGTGTGTTAGATGGGACCTCGCATTGTCGGAATTTTTGAATGCCCGGTTGGCGTAAAGCAAGGCGCAACTGAGAGTGCGATAATATTTTCCCTGTATGTCTCACATGTGGCTGACTACGTCCGCAAACACGGAAAACATGGGATACAGATGCTACCTGGCATAGCGGAAATATATTCCCTCTTATTTGCTGATGACATAGTACTCCTATCCACCACTCCAGTAGGATTACAGTGTCAGATCAATAACTTTCATGTGGTATCAAAACACCTGGTCTAACTGTCAATACTGACAAGACCAAGATAATGGTTTTTCGACGTGGGGGACACTTAGCACGAGGTGAGAGGTGGAGTCTAGGCAGTACAACTCTTGAAGTTGTTAATTCATATAAATACTTAGGGTTCGTCTTTACTACAAAATTGTCCATTGAAACAGCTCTCGACAACCAAGCAGTTAAAGGTAAGCAAAAAACTATTCAGTTGCCGAAAACCATGTGGCGCATCCATAGTCTCAATACATGTGTGTACTTTAAATTATTTGATGCCCAGATATTGCCTTCTCTTCTCTATGGTGCAGAACAATGGGGTCTTACAGGCCGAGACAATATAGAAAAGATACACATGTTTGCCTGTAAGCGATTCCTGAACGTAGATGCAAGATCTCCCAACACTATTGTATATGGAGAGACAGGTAGATATCATTTGTTTGTACATTCTGCCATTAGAGCCATAAAATATTGGTTGAGGCTGTGCAAGATGCCAGCAGACAGGCTCCCAAAGCAAGCGTATCTTATGCTGACCCCTGCAATATGCAAAAATAACTGGTCTAATACTGTAGAGGAGCTTCTGTCAGAAATGGGTTTTGCATACATGCACTGAACTGGTTCAGTCTCTCTCGCACTGAACTGGTTCAGTCTTGCCAAAGATTATATGTTACACAAAGATAGCTCATTAGCTCATTGTTGTGAGGATCTAGACACGTTGCGCCCCAAGCGGCTAGAACTATGGGGAAGTAATCACAACGCTAGAGACATGTAAAAGTGCTTGTTTGTCGACGCGTTTCTGATGCGTTCCGATCATGTTTGTGAATACATTTACGGTGTAATGTGTAATAAAATGATTTGCTGCAATAATGGGGGTGTTTTGGCTTTGTTTTTTTGTAGCAGGCGTTGTGAAATCGAAATATTTGGTTCATCGAAATGGATGGTTCTGCGCATGCGCGTGAGCCTATAGTCCGTTTAAACATTGCTCTGTCAGTGGAGACGCTACTGACTTCGCACGCCCGGGGAGTTATGCTAAAGATCCGGCAGCGTTAAAGCATGCAAAAATATTAATTAGATTAAAAACTAATCGAAAATAGTCATATTAGACTGTTTTAACGTATACTTTCTGCACAAAACCCACAGAAGATAAGTAAACAAACCTCACCGAATGTACGGCTAGCAGACGAATAATTTTTGTCTCCACTGACAGAGCAATGTTGAAACGGACTATAGGCTCACATTTCGATGAACCAAATATTTCGATTTCACAACGCCTGCTACAAAAAAACAAAGCCAAAACACCCCCATTATTGCAGCAAATCATTTTATTACACATTACACCGTAAATGTATTCACAAACATGATCGGAACGCATCAGAAACGCGTCGACAAACAAGCACTTTTACATGTCTCCAAGTGTTGTGATTACTTCCCCATAGTTCTAGCCGCTTGGGGCGCTGCGTTTCCGAGCGTCTTGTAACTTTATATAGCAAAAGCTCGGCATGAGCTATCTTTGTGTAACCTATAATCTTTGGTCTTGCCTAAGTTTAGCATGTTGGAATATAGAGGGACTGAACTTGAGGCTTGGCAAACCAGGTTTTGGGGACTATATTACACCTTTTGACATTTGCTGTCTTCTTGAGACATTTATGAATTCAAACTATGATTTTCATTTTTTACATGATGACTATGTAATATTTCATTCCCCAGCAGTAAAACTGTCGCACTTTGGTCGCAGATCAGGTGGTGCTGTAATGCTTGTGGAAAGTTTTCTCGCCACCGAGTCTCTGAGATAAAGTGTGCTCATGACCACATGTTGATTATAAGAGTGCATAACTATTTTACAATTGATTTTATAATAATCTGTGTATACATCCCGCCGATTGATTCCCCGTATTACAGTGGTAAGGTTATAAAATGTAATATGTTGCTTTTAGAGGAAGAGTTACTCAGACTCCATGAGGAATATCCCGGTGCGTCGATACTGCTAAATGGCGACTTTAACGCCAGAACTGGCAACTGGAATATTCGCGGTATTTTGGAAGATGAGGATGACAATGCGGTTTGGGATACTGAAAATTGTCATTGCCCCAGAAACGTTGCCTATCGTAACTCGCTAGACCGCTATGTCAACCACTTCGGCCGCGTCTTGATTTATTTATGTAAAGTATATCACTTGCACATTTTGAACGGGAATACAAAAAATGACAAAACGGGTAACATGACCTATATGTCCGACCGCGGGGATAGCGTTGTGGATTATGGACTAGTGAACACGAACAGATCAGTCTTTAAGATCAACTTTAAAGTTGGTGATAGTATCCTGACCACCCATTTGCCTCTGGAGTTAAGTCTTGGTGTAGACACCACTCACCAGGTCAAGTATTCTCGATGTGGAAAAACAACCAGGTTAATTTGGGAGGATGGCAAAGCGCAGGTAGTCAAACGTGACTTAGATGCCATGGGATTTAGGACCTGTCTTGACCAGGCCCGCCAGATTTTAAATACAGATGTCGATATAGCTCTGCACTGTTTCATACAAACACTCCTATCTTGTGCTCATTGTATGCAACGTACTACTAAATTAGGTATACGAAAGGAAAGGGGTCATTCCAAGTGGTTCGACTTAGAATGCTTGCAGGCAAAGCGAGATGTGCGAGACAAGCGTTGTCTCGGGCGAAAGGGGATGGATTAAAATTTGAGAGAGAGGAATTTTTTTAAGCATTCGAGTACAATGATGATTTTTTTCTCTCCAGAAAACGTATACCTTGTCTCAAAACAAAATTGTGATGCCATAAAAAAGTACAATTTTACACTTGTGAGATTCATCCAGCATAGACTTAGGTTTTACAAAAACAAGACATTCAAGTAGAAAATTGTAAGAGCTTTACAGTGGTACCAAATATGAGTGGGTTATCAATTATAAACCCAGAACGGCACACGACCCTAAAACGGCGGAAAAAACCGTAAAATCGAATCAAGTTACTGCAGCAGTTAATGCAGGTACGAGTACCTAATGTTATCAGAGTACAGTCCCATGCTAAATGTAAACATTTCACAGGAAATATTGGTTGTAGCAATCCGGTAAAGCTGATGATAACACACTGGTACAGTACGCCTCTGACACTCATGTTAGACTGCACATTATGTGGCCATGTTTGGGTTTATATAGGTGGCTTTTAGATATTTATAGAACTATGCA
>JAWQFJ010016461.1:0-80000 GCA_034096865.1 Theodoxus fluviatilis | reverse complement strand
TGGGTAGGGGAGAGCGGGGATGGTTGTAACATTTTTTACATTACGACTCATCACGCATTACATGCTTAGCATTTAAGCAACTTTATTCACTCAAGCACAACTAAAAACATTCGTTTTAACGTTGAAACTGAAACAATTGGTCAAATCTGCACCGTTTGTCTCCAAGGTGAACAAAACTGACGTAACCCTACTCGTTACAACTTGCCCCACATGTGGGGTAAGTTGTAACAAGCCGTGGGGCTGGTTTTAACACTATGATATTAGACATTAAAAAAAGACTTAATGGTATTCGACGGCATGTACTCTACATACCCCAGCACCTACATAGCCCATCTTCTACATACTCGACCCCTACCTAGCCCATCCCCTACCTAGCCCATCCCCTACCAAGCCCATCCCCTACCTAGCCCATCCTCTACATAGCCCATCCCCTACATAGCCCAACAACTACCTAGCCCATCCTCTACATAGCCCATCCTCTACATAGCCCATCCCCTACCTAGCCCAACAACTACCTAGCCCATCCCCTACCTAGCCCATCCTCTACATAGCCCATCCTCTACATAGCCCATCCCCTACCTAGCCCATCCTCTACATAGCCCATCCCCTACATAGCCCTTCCTCTACATAGCCCAACAACTACCTAGCCCATCCCCTACCTAGCCCATCCTCTACATAGCCCATCCCCTACATAGCCCATCCCCTACCTAGCCCATCCTCTACATAGCTCATCCCCTACATAGCCCATCCCCTACCTAGCCCATCCTCTACATAGCCCATCCTCTACATAGCCCAACAACTACCTAGCCCATCCCCTACCTAGCCCATCCCCTACCTAGCCCATCCTCTACATAGCTCATCCCCTACATAGCCCATCCCCTACCTAGCCCATCCTCTACATAGCCCATCCCCTACCTAGCCCATCCTCTACGTAGCCCATCCCCTACATAGCCCATCCTCTACATAGCCCATCCTCTACATAGCCCATCCCCTACCTAGCCCATCCTCTACATAGCTCATCCCCTACATAGCCCATCCCCTACCTAGCCCATCCTCTACATAGCCCAACAACTACCTAGCCCATCCTCTACATAGCCCATCCTCTACATAGCCCATTCCCTACCTAGCCCATCCCCTACCTAGCCCAACAACTACATAGCCCATCCCCTACATAGCCCATCCTCTACATAGCCCATCCCCTACCTAGCCCATCCTCTACATAGCCCATCCCCTACCTAGCCCATCCCCTACCTAGCCCAACAACTACATAGCCCATCCCCTACCTAGCCCATCCTCTACATAGCCCATCCCCTACCTAGCCCATCCCCTACCTAGCCCATCCCCTACCTAGCCCAACAACTACTTAGCCCATCCTCTACATAGCCCATCCTCTACATAGCCCATCCCCTACATAGCCCATCCCCTACCTAGCCCAACAACTACCTAGCCCATCCCCTACATAGCCCATCCCCTACCTAGCCCAACAACTACCTAGCCCATCCCCTACATAGCCCATCCCCTACATAGCCCATCCTCTACATAGCCCATCCCCTACATAGCCCATCCTCTACATAGCCCATCCCCTACATAGCCCATCCCCTACCTAGCCCAACAACTACCTAGCCCATCCTCTACCTAGCCCATCCTCTACATAGCCCATCCCCTACATAGCCCATCCCCTACCTAGCCCATCCCCTACATAGCCCATCCCCTACATAGCCCATCCTCTACATAGCCCATCCCCTACCTAGCCCATCCTCTACATAGCCCATCCCCTACATAGCCCATCCCCTACCTAGCCCAACAACTACCTAGCCCATCCTCTACATAGCCCATCCTCTACATAGCCCATCCCCTACATAGCCCATCCCCTACATAGCCCATCCCCTACCTAGCCCATCCCCTACATAGCCCATCCTCTACATAGCCCATCCCCTACATAGCCCATCCTCTACCTAGCCCATCCTCTACATAGCCCATCCCCTACCTAGCCCATCCTCTACATAGCCCATCCCCTACATAGCCCATCCCCTACCTAGCCCAACAACTACCTAGCCCAACAACTACATAGCCCATCCTCTACATAGCCCATCCTCTACATAGCCCATCCCCTACATAGCCCATCCCCTACATAGCCCATCCTCTAAATAGCCCATCCTCTACATAGCCCATCCCCTACCTAGCCCATCCCCTACCTAGCCCAACAACTACATAGCCCATCCTCTACATAGCCCATCCCCTACATAGCCCATCCCCTACCTAGCCCAACAACTACATAGGCCATCCCCTACATAGGCCATCCCCTACATAGCCCAACAACTACATAGCCCATCCCCTACATAGCCCATCCTCTAAATAGCCCATTCCTCTACATAGCCCATCCCCTACCTAGCCCATCCCCTACCTAGCCCAACAACTACATAGCCCATCCTCTACATAGCCCATCCCCTACATAGCCCATCCCTTACCTAGCCCAACAACTACATAGCCCATCCCCTACATAGCCCATCCCCTATCTAGCCCAACAACTACATAGCCCATCTCCTACCTAGCCCAACAACTACATAGCCCATCCCCTACATAGCCCATCCTCTACATAGCCCATCCCCTACATAGCCCATCCCCTACATAGCCCATCCTCTACATAGCCCATCCTCTACATACTCGACCCATACATAGCCCATCCTCCACATACCCCAACCCCTACCTATCCCACTAGGGTTCACAACAAACCAAACAAAAATCCTCCACTGCATGTACTTGCACAAACAAAGCAAACACAAATGTAAATGTGCCAGTGACATAATCAGCACATCAATCTGAGTCATCTGAATCACAGTTTTGACAGATGTAACTGGGTTTTTTCTGTGTGCATTCTTCATGAGACCAATTCTTGCACCTTACACACTGAACTCATTTCTTGTTAGGCATGCTGTTTGAATAGGGTTCACAACAAACCAAACAAAAATCCTCCTCAGAGTCTGTGGAAACAGAGTCAGACTTTTTGTAGCTTGATGTTTTTCTCGACTTTTTGTTCCCTTTCTGTTTCTGCAGTGCATTTCTACCTCCTGTTCTAATAGGTGCACGGTTTCTGTTAGTTTTTTCTTCCCGGCTCAGCTTGTTCTTTTCTGGGGTGTTGGTTAAAACTGCTGTCTGTCTACGTGAGGTCTTCCTCTGGTAGTTTCGAACCATTCTGGAAAAAAATAAATGTCTAAATTTATTTAAGTTGATTTACGAGGAAAAAAATACAAAAGATCTAGACAGAATCCTCATTAAACAAAAATACCACATAGAGGCAGACACAGCTCCATGCAGCACGCATACTTAAACATGCATGCGCACACGCACACGCACACGCGCGCGCACACACACACACACACACACACACACACACACTCACTTTTTCCTCCTTATTTTCTTCAATTTGTAGCGAATAGAAAAATGGGGTTGGTCGTAACACAGGTGGGGCTGGTTGTAACATGTTACAACTAGCCCCTTCTGGTTTGTTACAACTAGCCCCATCCCACTGTTGATCACCGGCCCTAACCCAGCAGCCAACACAGAAAACGAGAAGCAGATTTTGATGGTATGATAACATTGATAAAGCAACAAGCTTTCTTGAACCGTTTCTGTCAGTATTCTAAGATTTAGTGATTTAGAGATACATGATACTCTTTACAAATTGCAAAAAGTTACTCACATGCCTGAATTTCGAACTTTTTGTTCCCATTCTCACATGCGTCGATTTCATTCCGCCATTTTTTCTTGGGAAATGGAGAATGAGTAAATGGAACAACTGTCTCAGTCTCAGCAGAAAACTCATAAACAGTAAGGAGTAATGCTGCTTGTTACTTCCAACCCGTGTTACTTTTAGCCCCGCTCTCCCCTACGCATGCAGAGGGTAAATTCTGTAATTGTCGACTCCGTCAGAAACTTCTCTGTCAAACGATCCAACAACGAATGCTTTTCCTAGGGTCGCACTGTCACGTACTGGCTTTCTCACGCTTCGGTGCTGTCAAAGATCCTATATATGGTCTTTGGGTGCTGTCACACTGGAGGCAAGAGATATTATGACCCCAGTGACATAACTATAATCAGCTGGTTCGAACGATAAAAGTCGACCGAGTTGTATTCACCCGTCACTCCACCTGTCACAGTGCGTTGCTTAGCCGAACAAGTTGGCAAATTATAGGCCGGTGTTAATATATTATATCCAACGTTAGACTGCCTTTACATTTGCTTTCATATGTTGACATGTGTTGACACCGGCCTATCTCTCACAGGTTCCTATCGTAAGCAACGTGCCCGCAGAGTTATTTGCCCTTGCTCATTTAAACTCACGATGGGAGCCGTTCGCGTTCTGGTTAAGTGGACAATTGTGATAATACTTGCCGTGTTTTGCATACAGTACTGGCTCCAACATAAAACTTACTTATTTTCCGTAGACTCAGTGGCTTCTATTGCAGAGAGACATGTCGGTGAGTACAAAATCCGTTGTCTGCTTGCGACTGGGGGCAAAGACCCTATATATCTATGCTGGGGGCTAATGCTGGGAGCACTGAGTGACTTCACTCTGCTCATGGCAGTCAGTGATGATTGGTTGGTTCGATCCACGACGGTACGTCTTTAAAATCGTGTGTTTCTTGGATGAGTGTCTGTATGGTTGAATAATTTTGCCGTTTCTTGTGGCGATTGGTGCAAAGACTGTCGTCACGAAGTCTGAGTGAAGACAAAATTATTGTGTTCTGTGGATCGATGCTTCGTCAAGGAAATAACTAGCTGAAAACAAAGAGATGCATGAAACACTTTTGAGTTTGCAGTTTTGATGTGAAATGGCAAAGGCTGAATAAATGTTGAGCGATCAACAAAGTTGTGTCGATATTTGTTGAGATGGGAGCAAGGGTTAAGGGCGGGGAAAGTTCTATCTTCCACACGTTTCTAGCTTTCATTAACACGAATAAAGCTCTACGTTCTGAACATTCTCATGATGATCAATCTTAAACAAAAAACAATCTTGGTTAATCAGTCTTTACAAGCGATGCATAGTACACGAACTTTTTTTTCTCCAACTTCAAGCTGTTCAAGAATGCTGTTCTCTCTCTCTCTCTCTCTCTCTCTCTCTCTCTCTCTCTCTCTCTCTCTCTCTCTCTCTCTCTCTCTCTCTCTCTCTCTCTCTCTCTCTCTCTCTCTCTCTCACCCTCCCTCTCTCTCTCTCTCTCCCTCTCCCTCTCTCTCTCTCTCTCTCTCTCTCTCTCTCTCTCTCTCTCTCTCTCTCTCTCTCTCTCTCTCTCTCTCTCTCTCTCTCTCTCTCTCTCTCTCTCTCTCTCTCTCTCTCTCTCTCTCTCTCTCTCTCTCTCTCTCTCTCTGTATATGTGTGTGAATGTGTATGTGTGTGTGTGTGTTTGTGCCAGCCAACTGTCAGTGTGTGTGTGTGTGTGTGTGTGTGTGTGTGTGTGTGTGTGTGTGTGTGTGTGTGTGTTTACAAACTTTACATTCATGTAGGTGTTTGTGTATGGCAGCTCAGTTATCTGTCCATCTTCAAGAGTGGCATGGTAACAGTTGAGAAAAACATGCCTGTGTATTGCTTTCTCTACATATACCATGGGGAACATTTTGTCCCAACTTCAAGGCTGGAGGTGCAAGCCCAGTACTTGTGGGTCTTTTAAGTGCAGTGCATAGTTGCCACTTAAAATTAGAGATGATGCAACTGGAGTTGGTCTTATGACATCTTGCTAAGTACTATGTTTTAGCTGTATAGAAATGCACAGGGCAGCAATAGCTTTTTAATTTTAAGTTTGACAGAGATGCTGATACTGTGTTTAGTTGGGCTCATTTAGCACAACTGTGAAGAGCTTTGTTTCATTCCAGTCTTTGGATGACTTATAAATTGTGATGAGTAATGTATTACACATAAAGAAAGTGCTATGCCTATGTTAAGATGTAGTAAGGAGGAGGATCCCCCTATCTGTGCCTTTCAAACAGATGCAGTAATGTGCATGTGCAATTGACTTTTTCAGCAAGATACAGAAATTACTTGTTTGCAGCATGACAGCAACAACAACTGATCATGAAAACTAAAGATCCCTGTGTTTACTTTGTCACTGAGTTAAGTTTCTCTCCATATGAACTTTCCCAGATCATGCATTGCCAAGTCTTCATTGCCATGGTGGGTTGCAGGAAGAGACGTAGAGAAGGCCTATGAGCTGATTGCTGCTGAGTTCCGAAGGAAGTACCCTGGACACATCCTGCCTGCAGAGGATACGCACTGGATGTTCATGAATGCAGGGGGATGGATGGGTTCCATGTACCTGCTACATGCCTCTCTCACAGAGTATGTCCTCTTCTTTGGCTCGGCTGTCAACACCTCTGGCCACTCAGGTATGGGGTCATGATGATGGCAGAGTTCCCCCAGTCTTAAAAAACCTGGAAAAGTTAGGAAATGTGCCAAATATTTTTTCCAGGGCCTTGAACAGTTACAAAATTTTGGCTAAAACTGAAACGTCATGGAAAAGTTGTGAAATTCCTGCATCGGTCGAAGTTTTTTCACGAGTTTTTTTCAGTATGCAAGCAATCACTTCCTGTCACATGGCATGCCGACTTCTCTTGACTGGACATAATGTCATTGAGCTGGAGATGCATTCAGTTTATCCAGATTTTAATTTCAGCCCCTAGCAGTGCGAAACAATTGTAAATTTTCACAGATTTATGTGAGGAAATGTCATTAAATTTTTCAACAAGTAATGGAAAAGAAATGGAAAAGTTGTGAAATTTGTTTCTTAGAAGCCTGTAGGAACCCTGTGTTGATGATGCCACTACTGCTGCTGATAATGACTTTACACTTATAGTTATAACTTATATGCAAGGGAATTCATCATGGGGACTTTCACCCTCAGATGCTTTTATGC
This sequence comes from Theodoxus fluviatilis, assembly GCA_034096865.1. Lineage (NCBI taxonomy): Eukaryota > Metazoa > Mollusca > Gastropoda > Cycloneritida > Neritidae > Theodoxus > Theodoxus fluviatilis. Next base: position 73,095 of record JAWQFJ010016461.1, on the reverse strand, counting down.
TACAATGAGCATCAGTAGATGCTGTTTAGGGCGGATCTCTGGCTATCCCAGTGTTAGGGGAGGATGCAGCCCACTTTGCTAGTCTGCTTTATCAAGTGGTACTGGTCTAGAAGTAGGAATGCAGTGGGGCAGAATGCCTGTGGAGAGTTCTCTACTAGTAATGATAGGACTGCTGTGAAATGATGTGGTAGAATACCCTTGGTTTCTGCAATGTAGAACTGTCTATCATGTGTTCTACAAGTGGCATCACATCTGCAGTGCAGATCTGTCTGTCATGTGGCATACAAATGGCATCACTTATGCAGTGTAGAACTGTCTGTCATGTGGCATACAAATGGCATCACTTATGCAGTGTACATGTAGATCTATCTGTCATGTGGCATACAAATGGCATCACTTATGCAGTGTAGAACTGTCTGTCATGTGGCATACAAATGGCATCACTTATGCAGTGTACATGTAGATCTATCTGTCATGTGGCATACAAATGGCATCACTTATGCAGTGTACATGTAGATCTGTCTGTCATGTGGCATACAAATGGCATCACTTATGCAGTGTACATGTAGATCTATCTGTCATGTGGCATACAAATGGCATCACTTATGCAGTGTACATGTAGATCTATCTGTCATGTGGCATACAAATGGCATCACTTATGCAGTGTACATGTAGATCTGTCTGTCATGTGGCATACAAATGGCATCACTTATGCAGTGTACATGTAGATCTATCTGTCATGTGGCATACAAATGGCATCACTTATGCAGTGTACATGTAGATCTGTCTGTCATGTGGCATACAAATGGCATCACTTATGCAGTGTACATGTAGATCTATCTGTCATGTGGCATACAAATGGCATCACTTATGCAGTGTACATGTAGATCTGTCTGTCATGTGGCATACAAATGGCATCACTTATGCAGTGTACATGTAGATCTGTCTGTCATGTGGCATACAAATGGCATCACTTATGCAGTGTACATGTAGATCTGTCTGTCATGTGGCATACAAATGGCATCACTTATGCAGTGTACATGTAGATCTGTCTGTCATGTGGCATACAAATGGCATCACTTATGCAGTGTACATACATCTGTCTGTCATGTGGCATACAAATGGCATCACTTATGCAGTGTACATGTAGATCTATCTGTCATGTGGCATACAAATGGCATCACTTATGCAGTGTACATGTAGATCTATCTGTCATGTGGCATACAAATGGCATCACTTATGCAGTGTACATGTAGATCTGTCTGTCATGTGGCATACACATTGCATCAGTCATAAACCTGGATAAGAAAGTCTTTGTGATGGAAAATGTGAACATTAATGATAATATACATGTATTTAACTTGATGGTGAAGATGACTAGCAAAAGGAAGGGAGACAGGCAGACACACAGACCAGACAGACAGGCAGGCAGGCAGGCAGGCAGACACACAGACCAGACAGACAGGCAGGCAGGCAGGCAGGCAGGCAGGCAGGCAGGCAGGCAGGCAGGCAGGCAGGCAGGCAGGCAGGCAGGCAGGCAGGCAGGCAGGCAGGCAGGCAGGCAGGCAGGCAGGCAGACAGACACACACACACACACAGACCAGACCAGACAAGACCAGACTGACAGACCGGCAGACTCATGCATATGCACAGACACAAACACTCGTGCGCATGTGCGCACGCACACACACACACACGCGTGCGTGCGCACGCACTCATATATGCACACACCTACACACATGCTAATAACATATACACTCATACATGCACACACACACACACACTCACACACACTCACACACACACACGCACACACATTTATGCACACACACACACACGCATACATATGTACACATAACATGCACACACTTGCACATATGCACATGCAGGCACACATACAGGCACATATGCACACTTGCACACACACACACACACACACACATATAGCTCACACACATGCACACAACACATGCAAACACAACACATGCACACAAAACACATGTACACAAAACACATAAACATTCACAACGCATATATATACACTCACAACACACACATACAAATGCAGGCACACACACACATACACATGCACACACATTCACACACGCACACAACACACATACATACACATGCACACACATGCACACAAAACACATGTACACAAAACACATAAACATTCACAACGCATATACACTCACAACACACACACACAAATGCAGGCACACACACACATACACATGCACACACATGCACACAACACACATACAGGCACATATGCACACTTGCACACACACACACACACATATAGCTCTCACACATGCACACAACACATGCAAACACAACACATGCACACAAAACACATGTACACAAAACACATAAACATTCACAACGCATATATATATACACTCACAACACACACACACATACACATGCACACAACACATACATACGGAAAACATTGTCAGTCTTGTCTTGTGCTTTTGTGCGGCTCCCATTTTTCTACTCTTCCTTTGCAGGCAGGTACTGGGCCACCATTTCGGACACGTTGCTGACAGGGAAGTTCACGCAGTGGAAGGAGGGATCTTTAACTGTGGACGTTTTTCAACCAGGTACTCCTGCTTCTTTGGAACTTTAAAGTAACACCTCTGGAGACACTCAAAGCCTCCGCATCGGCTGGAACCCCTGGCTGCTGGGCTTTTGCAGCCCGATCCACTAGCTCAGCCAAGGTCGGCCCCAACAACCAAAGAGGCAATCTGAGATTATCAGGACAGGGTCAGATCAATCAGATCCAGATTCATTCCTACTAGTCTCTCAGTAAAATTGTCTAAATACTGGTTTGTTTCTTCACGGTCACAGGCTCAATTATTTTGTATTTGAAACGGGATATGTATTCACTCCGTGCCACTTATTTGTTCCAGTCATTCACATGTACAGTTTACAGTTAATGCTAAGGGCAAATCTGGGAGGACACTTGGATGAATGATTCAAAATTGTTATCACTAGCTCGGCAGCTAAGTGGTGTCTGGTTGCAGAACAAACCATCTGACCAACCTGAAACACATCATTAAGAAAGCACTCAATGGCTGATACACAGAGTTAGAGTACTGAAAAGTTGTGATTACTTCAAGGGAAAGCTGGACAGCTGACACCAAAACTTCAACAGTCATTTTTTCAGACCCTTTTTTTCATGTAGTGGACATTTATTGGGATGTTTGTTGTGATGATCTGTATCCAGTTTTGGTCATTGTATCTCATCTCTTGCTCTTTAATAGCTGACCCCCCCCCCCCCCCCCTCCCCACCCCCCTCCCCACCATGTCTCCCTACAAGATTCATGAAAGGCGAATAACCAGGGAAATCATTACTTGCTCTAACAATGTTCATGATCAGTGGCCTTCAATAGTCTAGAAGGGCTGAAAGGCCATAATACTTCATTTGTTCATTCGTACATTAGTTCATTCATAGCTGACCCTTTCTGTCTTGCTGTGATGGTTCCGCATTGGGATATTGAGCTGTGTTGGCTGTAATTGTGTCAGTAACATTGCAGTGTTTCCTCTCCAGTTTTCCTACTCAAAACTCCTTGTTCTAAATTTAGCAACCATGTCAGCCAGAGCAGAGCAGGTAGCTCTGATTAAGGTTTGTCAATTGACTACTAAATTAAGAACAACAAGTCTCAGGAGGGAAACAGGAGAGAGAGCAGCTGGGTGTTGGATGGGTCATGATGAGAAAGAGGGCAGTGGATGGAGGGAAATATTATGGGACAATATACATGTTTAATAATAATCTAAACATGAATACTTTATGCAAATGGGACCTCAGGGCACTTGACATCAGTGTATCGAGCAGGGAGAACATTGCAAGGGATGGAAGCAGGTGTAGAGGTGAGATCCAGAGGAGACGGTGGGAGGGAGAGATGAGACTCCGGAGGCTGAAAGAAGAGAAATGCACCCGGCGAAGAAACAAGCTGTGCCAGACAAGCACCTTCAGATGCGACTGCTGTGACAAAAACTGCCACTACAGGACAGCCACAGCCACAGCAGAATCTGTAATTGGACGAGTCCGGGGCTGCCATCCATGGTCGGGCATGACCAACAGAGGCCTGCTACTACTACTTTTTGACACCTGATCATATCAAGTGACTTAGTGGTATAGTCGTAGAGAGTTCCTTTGGATTATTTTGCTTGTTTGTTAATTAAACAGAAACAATATTTACTCATTTCAGGTGACACAGTGGTTCACGAGATGGGAGAGGCCACATGTGTGAATTTTGCAGAGGGCACATGGATGGTGGAGTACGGACGCGGATTCATTCCATCTACACTGGGTTTCGCTCTGTCTGACACTCTGTTCTGCACTCAGGACTTTGTCACGCTGTGCTACATCCTTAGGGTCTACTTCAAGGCCATCATGCAGGAAGCCATGTTCTACCTTTTAGAGCTACGACATTCCGTGAAAGAGTCGCTGTGATCCGTTCTCCAGATTGTATGTCTTGAAAGTCATGTTGTTGTACCAATTTTGCAGAGAATAATGTTTTTGTATCATGCAGCTATCAAATTCATTGAGAAAAGTTTTGCGATTTATTCTTCAAGGTGTGTGTGTGTGTGTGTGTGTGTGTGTGTGTGTGTGTGTGTGTGTGTGTGTGTGTGTGTTGAAAAAACATATTGGTATTGTACCAATTCATTGAGTTCCTTTTCATGGGGGCAGACCATTCTCTGAAAGAAGCTTACTGATTTATCCTTTAAGCTGTGTGTGGGAATAATCATGTCAGTGCTGTACCAACTTGTAAGATTCCATTTCATGGAGGGTAATCATTATTCACTGAAAGAAGCATACAGATTTTTTCTCCAACCTGTGAGTAAAAAGTCTTGTCTGTATTGTACCAACTTGTAGAATTCACTTCATGGAGATACATTATTCATTGGAAGAAGCTTACTGATTCATTCTTCAAGGCAAGCACGTAGTAAATAATGTTTATATATGTTGACAAAGTCCTCATGTTCCATCTTGTAAAGTTACAACATTTACTGAAAATGGCACTGATTTGATTTCCAATTGTCATATGTTGAATTGAAAATCATGCTTACTTTGAATGGTCTTAAGAATGATGTACTACTGTGTAGAGCAATGGAATAATATGAAGACTCAATGCAATTTTTCAGCAATCTGTTAATATTCAAAGTCGTGTTATTATTGCCCCATTAAAGAAAAAGAAGAAAAATCATGTCATTCTATGAATGTATGTCTGCATGTGTATGTTGCGATAAAAAGTGTCTTGTTGCATCAAAAAAGAAATCTGTAGTTTTATAAATGTTCAGTAGAGTTCAGAGAAAATGTTGGTGTGATTGGTTAATTCAGTTTTTTTAAAATGCAACTGTTGTACCAGATAAACAGATGCCGTCTTGAACAGGAACACAACTGCAAATGTTAAGGGAGAAGGGGGGGGGGGGGGGGGGGGGGGGGGCTTATGTATTTAATCCTTGAAGTGCTACAGGGTTGAACTTTTTGCTGAATTACCCTCCCATTGGTTGCTCTGGCATCCAAAATATACCTTAGTCCACTGAGCACCATTCCAGGTGGAAAATGCAAGGGTTCACAACAGGAAACAGTCACAACAATTCAGCTACTGTTCCTGCTGAATTGAAAATGTAGTTGTTACGTGCTCGACTTGGCTCGTTCTTTTAAATAATAATAAGTCTAACACAGCCGAACACGCAACACTATCTCACACAGTCATTCTATCAAACGATGTAACACGACAGAATAAACGGTGAGGACAAAAGTCAAAATTAAATCACTTTTATTTGTTCAGGCAGCTGCATGAGGAACACATCGCTCATTCGCAGACTCTGATCGACCAGGTCCGACAATTGGACACAGGGAAGGAGGGGATTATATATCAGGTACGGACGCCTTCGAAACCTGTGCTCTCTCTTCCAGTGAGAACACTCAGGCCACGCCCGCTTTCCCTCAATGTCCAATCACACGTCCCCCATATAAAGGGATAGTCATTCACCGGATGTCTTCAGTCAAGCTTTAACAATGGGGCCAATCACTCATCCCCGCGTCACTAGCCAGTTCGAAATGTGTACAAAGTTTTTCATTGGTTGGCGATGAATGGATGGATAGAGTTTCATGGCCGATCAGCCTAATGGCCATGCAAGGCCATTAAGCACAAAAATCACTAGAACAGTTCAAAGCAAACGCAAGGCAAGTCATGCACAAAAAAGGTCGATCCGTTATCATATCTTAAAGTTATATTAAATTAGTTACAAGTAATCGATAATCCAGTTTTCTTCCATCCCAGCGAGTCGAAGGGGTTTCGAAGAAGGAACACAATTGCACAAATCCGAATGCTTTAGTAACGTACATCGTATTGATTTTGCTTCTCTACAGCGTTACAACACGCGGTATGACAAAAAAACGCCGATCATTCTCTCTGCCATGCTTATTGTGGCAGTTCTTCACACAGCAGGAGGTCACCATTGTAGAAACAACAAACTGTCTGCTCCAAAAACAGTCGTGTCTTTCACAGATTTTGTCATCGACGCGCCTTTGTTATGCGTTTGTTATGCTGAAAGTAGGAAAAGATAACTCTGTTTGACTCGATCTCGACGGAGCTCATAGAGGAGGCGGAGAGGGGAATGGAGAGGAAGGATAATGGATTGATAAGAAGATAATTGACTAAGCGCTTTAGTTTTAAACCGCTGGGCGTTTTTTTTTAAAAACGTTTGTTTAATTTGAAGAAATTGTTTTGATTTCGTTGAAGTTTTCTGTCGTGTTTTCAGTTAGTGAGAGTGTTGGTTGAAAGGTAATTGAGTCGATTGTTTTATGTTGTCGGTTTGTGGCGTTTTTGTCTGTAAATGTGATTCGTGACTGAGGAAGGAATTTCCCTTTATTATTTTTTTTTTCACTGGCCGGTTGGGGTCGAGCCACCTTCCACCCACCCCAACCGTGACAGCTGTATTGGGTGCTTTGACTTTATTGGATGCAATGGCTGTATTGGGTGCTATGGCTGTATGTATTGGGTGCTTTGTGTTGGTTGCTATGGCTGTATTGGGTGCTATGGCTGTATTGGGTGCTATGGCTGTATTGGGTGCTATGGCTGTATGTATTGGGTGCTTTGTGTTGGTTGCTATGGCTGTATTGGGTGCTATAGGTGTATTGGGTGCTATGGCTGTATTGAGTGCTATAGGTGTATTGGGTGCGAAGCATGTCGCTGGCTGTATGCTTTCGAAATCTTTCTTCTGTCATCAAGGTCAGAGCTTACGATTTGGAGAAGAATGACGCCACGGATCAGACTGGGACGGAGGAAGCTATTTCACGGAGTGATGGGCAGAACGCGCGTATGAACTTGTCCTGGAGTCAACCAAAGATTATAGGTTACACATAATCTTTGAGTCAACGTCGTAACGGTTCTTCGCCTGACAGTGAAGTGACAGGTACAAGTAGACAGGCGAATTGCTGGAAAAGAAGAAAGCAGCGTTTGATGGCATCGATGTTACTAAGACAACGTGAGGAAAGAATTCACCAGCAATGTGTTTCCTCATATGAAACAGTTTGGCCGTGTTGCTATGTGCGGCTCCATCTCCACCTACAACAGCAAGAAACTCTCCCTCTTCTGACAGACTGCTCGACCCACTCCGTAGATGATCAAGTCGAGGGCACTCCACCAGAACGTGCCGCACGGTGAGCCTGCACTGGCAGGTACGGCACTCAGGTGGAGGCTCCAACCGCAACAAATAGGAGTGGGTCAGAACAGAATGGCCGATCCGGGAATGGCAGAGCACAACTTCCTCTCTTCTTGTGAGGGGAGAGTCGCTCACCCCACACAGAAGCTATTTCGTGAAGTTTGTTATGTGCCCTGCCGTCCCAGTCGGCCTGACACAGGTTAGAAATGTATTTATTAATTCGGGGTACCAGGTCGCCCGCCGGGATCCTGCCCGGGGACATGGGAATGGAGAGAGCAGACTTGGCAGCCCGATCTGCTCTCTCATTCCCCAGGATGCCCATATGGCTAGGGACCCAGCAGAAGGCGACCTCAGTACCCCCACACTGTAATCGACACAGATGAACAAATATGCCAAACAAATAAGGATGGGAAATCTATCTACCCTGCAGAGCCTGTAAGGCCGATAGCCAGTCAAAAACCACAAAGATCCTCTAGCTGTGATAACATTTTTGATAGATACTGAGTATTATTCTCGTTTATGAGTCATACTATGTTTTCATTGTTTTCGATATTTCTCCATTTACCTCATCTGAGGTAATCTTTTAATTGCGCATTTTTATACGGTAGAAGTATGTTGTGGCCTTGAATGGCCTGAGAGGCTGATGAGCCCTTGGGCTCCATCCACCTATCCCTAAATGCTTTGTCGGTGACATGGACATCGAGATGTGAAATTTTGCCCAATCGCCATTATGCTTTTTCGTGTTTGAAGGCTCTGCACAGCCTTTGCTGGCTGTTGGGCAGTGGGACTCGATTTAATGGATTTTATGTCACTAGTTCGGTGAATTGTACTATACTGCGCTGTCGCGGAGAGTTCTAATAACATGGTGGACGTGTTTCTTAACGTTGTGGCCTTATATAGCCTACAAGACTGATAGGCCCTTAAACTCCATCCATCTATCCATCTCCCTCTTCTGCCTTGAAGATGAATGGACCCGTCTCCCTCAGGGTTAGTTGGGCTGGCTGCCACCAGGTTTTGTTCAAACATTAATTTCACTCTTGTAGTAATTACATGTTGTTCATGTTTATTTCCCTGATACTGATACTCAGTAGTAATTTGGGTGTTTGCTTGTTGCGGGGCCGGCTGCAGTGGTTTGACCCCCTAGACGGCAATGAGCAAGCGGCTGTTCTGTAACAGGTGCTGTGGCTGTATTGGGTGCTGTGGCTGTTTTGGGTGCTATGGGAGTATTGGGTGCTGTGGGTGTATTGGGTGCTATGGGTGTATTGGGTGTATTGGGTGCTGTGGGTGTATTGGGTGCTGTGGGTGTATTGGGTGATGTGGCTGTATTGGGTGCTATGAGTGTATTGGGTGCTGTGGGTGCTGTGGGTGTATTGGGTGCTGTGGGTGTACTGGGTGCTGTGGGTGTATTGGGTGCTATGACTGTATTGGGTGCTATGAGTGTATTGGGTGCTGTGGGTGTATTGGGTGCTGTGGGTGTATTGGGTGCTGTGGCTGTATTGGGTGCTGTGGGTGTATTGGGTGCTATGAGTGTATTGGGTGCTATGAGTGTATTGGGTGCTATGAGTGTATTGGGTGCTGTGGCTGTATTGGGTGCTGTGGCTGTATTGGGTGCTATGAGTGTATTGGGTGCTGTGGCTGTATTGGGTGCTGCGGCTGTATTGGGTGCTGTGGGTGTATTGGGTGCTGTGGGTGTATTGGGTGCTGTGGGTGTATTGGGTGCTGTGGGTGTATTGGGTGCTGTGGGTGTATTGGGTGCTGTGGGTGTATTGGGTGCTGTGGCTGTATTGGGTGCTATGAGTGTATTGGATGCTGTGGGTGTATTGGGTGCTGTGGCTGTATTGGGTGCTGTGGCTGTATTGGGTGCTATGGGAGTATTGGGTGCTATGAGTGTATTGGGTGCTATGAGTGTATTGGGTGCTATGAGTGTATTGGGTGCTATGGGAGTATTGGGTGCTGTGGGTGTATTGGGTGCTATGAGTGTATTGGGTGCTGTGGCTGTATTGGGTGCTGTGGCTGTATTGGGTGCTGTGGCTGTATTGGGTGCTGTGGGTGTATTGGTGCTGTGGGTGTATTGGGTGCTGTGGGTGTATTGGGTGCTGTGGCTGTATTGGGTGCTGTGGCTGTATTGGGTGCTGTGGCTGTATTGGGTGCTTTGGCTGTATTGGGTGCTGTGGCTGTATTGGGTGCTATGAGTGTATTGGGTGCTGTGGGTGTATTGGGTGCTGTGGCTGTATTGGTGCTGTGGCTGTATTGGGTGCTGTGGGTGTATTGGGTGCTATGAGTGTATTGGGTGCTGTGGCTGTATTGGGTGCTGTGGCTGTATTGGGTGCTGTGGCTGTATTGGGTGCTGTGGGTGTATTGGGTGCTGTGGGTGTATTGGGTGCTGTGGGTGTATTGGGTGCTGTGGCTGTATTGGGTGCTGTGGCTGTATTGGGTGCTGTGGGTGTATTGGGTGCTGTGGCTGTATTGGGTGCTGTGGCTGTATTGGGTGCGATGGATGTAATGGGGGGCTGTGGCTGAGCGAGGTTTTGTGATCTAATCATGCAACTACATTAACACGACAAAGTCAACATTGAATTCCCAAATATTTTAATCTCAGTAAAACGAACGTATGTACACAGACTTGTCTGTACAATATCATACACATCATTGCATTGTCATTATTTAAAAAAAAATTCCACATGGTACTCCAGCTCCATGAAAGTCCTTCCAATATGTAGACCTATTCAGTTTACTTCTCCAGGAAATGTATATGTAGATCTCATTATCGAAAGTGAAAAAATATTATTTGATCAACCAAGTATTGCAATAAAAAACTACTGTTGATATATTGACCAACTGTACAAAATCTTGGTATCATGATGAAATGAAAGCCACTCGTTATTTGCAAGATGGATGGCCGTTGGCCTTCAGTCCTTAGCAATTTAAACATCTTGCACAGCCATCACTTTGAAGACTATTTCATCACTGAAGCAGAGAAAGCTGTAAGACCAAACTGTCCCTCGTACCAAGTCATTTGACAAAAGTGGTTTAGACCAGTAGAGGAGTAGGTTTTAAACCACATCAAATTCGCACATAATCATACAGTAAAAAAACCACACACAGGAATCTCATTCCATAAGAACAAAAACAAACAAATTTTTAAAAGGGTAAAACCCACATAGGAAAATATCACAAATGTGCATCATTGTCTCAAGAGTCGTTACCTGTAAGCCATAATCAGTTTTTAGCATGAGGATTCATTACAGCACTTGAATTTCCCTGCAGCCTTCAACATGCAAGATTGAATGTCTCTGCAGAGCTGGGACTTGGGTGGGTGGGTGGTGGATGATGAACAGATCTCACCGCACACAAAGACATACAGGCATCAAGAAGAGTGAGTTTCAAAGACAAGACCACCACAGCTACGTTACGATGACTAGAAAGGCGATTCGACCACAGCCGGGCACCAACACCACTGACTAGATACAGACACAGACACAGACTGCCAAGGAACCAACACCAACACTGATGAGGAAAGACGGCACGGGTCCAAAGTGTGGGGATACATGCACATGACACAGCAGGCAGCTGCACACACCTTTTTGCACTATCAGCTTGTACATGGGCAGTTCATGGACTGATTCAAACTTTACAGCAACCCCCCAAAAAAGTGTCAGCCTCCTTTGAAACAGAAACCCTACACTAACTGCCACAGTGCATCTCCAAGATATGCAGGACAAATTGGCTTACGTTGAGGAGGTGCAAAGCATATTATCAAGAACATTCAAATGAAATGAGCATAATCAACACATGTAACATAAGATGTTCTGAAGTGATATGACAGAGAACCAATATTCAAGTAAACAAAGGGTGTGTTTCCTCTCGACAAGTTGAAATCTGCAATCAAACAGTGCAGTGGACGACACAGAAACTGCAAATGATAGGGGGTCAAGCTGCTTATCTTTCAGCACAACAACTCCAGCTGCAGAATAGCTTTGAAGGGAGGGAGAAGTCACTCAGCATCGGATCTGTTCCTCGTGCCGACAAGGGAAGGTTGGAATCAGTGCGGTGAGTGTGTTGTAGAAAGCCAGTGTGGGACTCTGCATGACCAGCACTGCAACACTGCCAGGTCCACTGTGTATGCAAAGCCTTGTGGGGTGATAATCAATAGTCAACATCAACATATTGAGATAGGAAACCACAGAAAACTTCCATGGAACTCAATAAAATGGGTAATATTTTTTAGTGTGGAGATACTAAAAAGGAAAGAAAAAATTTAAATGAGAGGAGTGGACTGTGTGAAACTGAAATGCTAAACCAACACAAACACTCTCACTAAAACCACGACATAGAAACTGGCAGTGTGAGTAGGATTTTCAGGTACAAGTGGGCAGCAGACAAATGCATACAGAAGGACAGGATCTTAGGTTTGAGTTCCTCCCTTCTATACTCAACCAATGTGTTGATGGTGCAGAAGCAGCACTCTGAAAGTGGTCTGTGTGTCTCAGACAGAGTGGACACAAAGAGGTAGGTGTGCACTGGAGCCAAGCAGGAAGCCACACTTCAGGTTTCAAGTGCGAGGACATGCAGAGCATGACTCTGCAGCAAGAGCGATCCGTGTCCAAACTAGTTCTAGAGGCAATCCACACAGACATAGGGGACATGATGCAAGAATCACATTGGGTGCAAAGTGTACAGTGGGTATTGCAAGGCCAACTAGGAGGCACAACATACAGCAGGTAGCAATGCAAATCTGTGTAATGTGGCAATAGTCACCATGCTGAAGAAATAATTCATACTGGTCAAAGTTTATCCAAAGTGATAGAAAGTTTACAGATTGTCAGCATGGCAATTTCAAGAAAAAGAGGGAAAATTTGTGAACTGTTTACATGTACTTGCATGACACCTGCTTAACCATCACAGAAAAATTATACATAATAATATGCCCTGTCTTTGAAAAAAAGAAGAGAAAATATATATGCAAAGCCTATACAATACATAATTTGAATAGTGACTGATGATAACCATGAGTAATAACTATACACATACATCAATAAGGGTGCACAGACTGGACATTGAAGGGGGTGGGTAGGTGGGAATATCTCAATTTTGATCAATTTTACTGTCAAGGACTGAACAAAAAACAGGTAATGCCTTCATACTTGATGACTCAGGATGGGGTTCCAGTGAACAAAGACAGATGCAAATCATACTTGTAACACTTGTTACGGTCATCGTAAACTCTGCACACAGACCAACAGGGCACTCTTGAATGATGATGAAGAGCAGCTCACAATCAGCTGGAGAATACAGAGCGAGAGAGAGCAAGATAGAGGAGTGCAGAGCAGACAGCAACACATGGACCATGAGGACACTGGGGAGCAAGCACTGCCAGAAGTGATCACAGTTTTATCTCCCATAGACCTCGACAAGAGCATCATTGTTTCAAAGGAAGACGATGAACCCACCAACTGGCAGCAAAATCTGGATCAGGTTTCCCTCCCTTTGTCAAGGTTTGGGGCATTTACCAGAAATCTTGGCCGTCATGATGTGCATTTGTCCAATGTCACTTGTGTACTTCAAGGCGACCTAAATTGTGACAATATTCCAGATTTTTTAAAAAGGGAATATTTGTGGATATAACTAGAGCCATGTTTTATTACTTACCCAACTTTATTTGTGTTTATGTTACCTGTTTTCAGTAATAGTAGTAGTAGCGGTAGTAGTAGTAGCAGTAGTGGTAGTAGTAGTAATAAATGTTTGGCACTGATGACAGAAAGACGCATGATATATGATGTATGATGATATATATATACACACACACACAAATGTAGATTTCAAGCTGCAGAAACAACTTCTGCAGACACAGTAACACTAAGTAACAGAAACACATTGTCAAACAGGAGAGAATCAGGTGAAATCTGGTCAAGATGAACTAGATTGGGTTGAAGTGCAAGAGATACACAAGTGGTGGCACACATTATGGTAGCAATGTGTTGGCCACAATGGATTTCTTGCAAATAATCTCATAATCAACTTATACAATGACAAGTGAGGTCTCTCGTGATATGATTAATGTGTAGTGTCTTGTAACACTATCCCTCTCCCACCTTTTCCATACCGTCCCTCACTTCCCAGTGAAGGTGCGGGCTAGCTCAGAAGTTTTCCTTCACAAACTCAAAGCTCTATATTCAAGGGTCATAGGTTAGCCCTCAGGCTATCATTTGACCAATTAATTCTGAACACGTGTGTGAAGAGGGAAGTGTGAGAGAGGGCAGCTGATGATAGATCATTGTGGGAAAGAGAGAGAGAAGAGGAGAAAAGTGATGTGGGAAGTTACACATACAAGTCTTTCCATGGCTTCCATGATGATGCCTGTAGGTGTTACATACATATGACCTTTGCACTCCCCCAAATACACTCCATACAGCAAGATGAATTTTTTTTTAAAGCCACAATTGTTATGGTGTTCCAGTCTACTTCATAAACAATGACAGGCACACCAGTATTTCCTCTTCATCTACAGAAACAACAAACTTTTCAGCTTCAGAAGAAGTGGAGAATAATTTTCCCTTATTTAAGTTGCAGAATGTGTCAAACTGTTGTTTTGTTTTGTTACTGTAATAAGACTGTGCAAAATGCACACAGCAAACCCCTAACTCTTAAAGCAAGAACACTTGACTACAATAGCAACAAACAGACTTTTCAAAACAAATAACAAAATAAAATCAAGGCAGTGAAAGATAGTTTACACGAATATGTACACTCTCCCTAAATGTGGGGGGTAAAAAAGTCATAAATGGTGTAACCCAGGCAGGGCAAGCAAGCACAACAAGGTATTGTTGGTGACGAACAAACAGCAGAACATAGGTACATTCAAAGCCTACCAACATAATATTCTATGGAAAATAAAGATGACAATATTCTCATTTAAAACAGATGACAAGATAATCCAAAAAGAGATATAAATATATGTATCACAAATAAACAGACAGAGAAAGCAGGGATATGTCTTATAGTACAAACAAAAGAAGCAGCTCTTCACTAAAGACAATCTCAATTTATGTACAGGCAAGTGAACTAAAACTGTCAACTACTGATGATAACATGCATGACTGAACTCATCAAGAAAAAGAAATTCAGCCCGCACGGAGGCATGCAAGTTAAGACTGAAAAAAGTCATATACAAGGCATACAGGAAGTCAGAACAGATTTGCATCTGGCACCAAAATCCATAGTGTAGCCCATTGCCCCACTTATTTCCGGTGCTTTGAACACCACGGCTGCCGTAGTCGAGCCACAGAGAAGATTCTAGCCATGGCTGCTTTAGTCTAGCAGTGTGCAGTAACCACTAGCAAATGACTGACTCCAGCAGACTTCTCTAACATAAATTCTGCAGTGGGATTGGAAAAAGTCATGTTATATATCCACCTTCACACTGAAGCTGTTCATAAATATCAAATAGACAAGAAGAACAGTTTCTGACAACTAGAAATCTGCCCAGAGTCCATGAAAAAACCAGCCATGCCGTCAGGCTTTTTTATGCACCTGGAAAGGGAGAGTGAGCATTTTGACAGAAAAATGTCATGAACTTGCCAGCAAGTTCTGCCTCCAGCACTTCCAAAAGCTGTTTGAGCAACTTAAAAAAACTACAAGAAATGTGTGAATGACACACACAGTCTTTTTTGCATTCTTTGTCAATTTCATCAAGCCTGCTGTGTGTATCTAATAATTCCAGAGGGTTAGGGAAAAGAATTCCACAATTATGTTCATCCAACCAGTTCTTATAGACTCAAAATGCAAGCTATTTCACAGCAAACACATTTAGGGCATCTTGCAGTCATTTCATTAAGTGGAAAGTCATTAATAATAATAATATCTTATTCAACACAAACTCTGAATATTCATCAGTCATCCATTGCTGGAGACAATAGACTCTATTTAGATTATATGAGGCTGGTACTTTCCAGATCACTCCCCAAGTGAACACGCACTACAGATCCTGCAGACACACCAGATTGTCAGTGGCACATCTAAGTTTGCATCACAGTCCCCGCTGGAGGCACACTGAGAAGGAGTGAGAAAAAGTAGGATTTTCTTCCCGTCTTGGTAGTGCAACCACTGATAAGTTTTCTTGGACAACCTGTCACCCTCTCAAGATGCCTCCTCTATCTCTCTCTCTCTCTCTCTCTCTCACACACACACACACACACACATGCAAAAGTGCACACATACACGCACACACACATGCACACACACATGCCAATATGCACTCACACACATGCAAACACACACACACTCTCTCTCTCTCTCACACACGCACACACACACACACAGAGTAAACGCAGGACTTTGTCCCAGGACACA
The DNA here is from genome assembly GCA_034096865.1 of Theodoxus fluviatilis. Taxonomy (NCBI): domain Eukaryota; kingdom Metazoa; phylum Mollusca; class Gastropoda; order Cycloneritida; family Neritidae; genus Theodoxus; species Theodoxus fluviatilis. The sequence continues at coordinate 57,060 of JAWQFJ010016461.1, read as the reverse complement.
AATCTGTCGGCTTCTCTACTTGACTAATCAGCAATTTGAAGCTGCCAGTTTTCTCCCATAGGACATAATGAACGATTTCCTCACAGGTGAAGGGTTTTCTTGTTTTTTTGTTTTGGGGGGGTTTGTTTAGATTTTTTTGGTTTTGCTTCTGACCAGTACCTGAAATGCCACTTGATTCTCACAAAGATTCAGAGCAAGCCAGACTGTCAGAGAAAACTTTGATAACTGGCGTTATTCATTGTCATGATAGAAAAAGGCAGAGCAGATGGACCACATTTCACCATGTCCTCTTCAGTCATTCGCTCTTTTGCATCACTGCAAGGGGTGCTTCCATTTCTCACCAACTAAATCTGAAAAAAGCTTTTCAGTGCCAGCATTATTTATTTAAAAAACCCAGCATACTGACCAGTTGATAACTCTCTAAGCAAGCTCCCATGACCAACAACTTTTAAGCAAACTAGAATGTCTAGGAATAAAAGGTTCTGTGCTGGACTCATGGTCTCTGTTGAGCTGCAGAGAGGAAGCAACATTAGTGAAGAACTTCTGTCAGTCATTCAAGTAGTTGGGCAGCACTTGAAGGCAAATCAGTCAAGGGGTGAAACAGAAGGCTAGCTCCATCACCGGACAGCTTGCCGTACAGGGGCCTGTCCTTACAGACAGTGTAAGTGCATGTTCACACAGCGCATGAGACTCGTCTGACCTCCAACTGCTAACAGCAGTTCTCCTTGAGTGAATATTTTCAACAGTCTTGCCAAGAAAATAAATTGGTCACACTGCTATATTTGCAGGCATGTACTGTATAATAGACAGGGCCTTTACATGCTCATACTCACAATGTGAAGGGTATTGCTACAAAACATGAAAGAAAAACACCTCAATGACTTTTGATGTGATTTACTTGCATTTCTCAACAGCCATTTTCCCAGAACAAGACCAGAATATCACCTACTAACTCATCCTCCTGGGGGTTTTGTCACAGATGAGCACATACGAGGTGCAAGCCTTGACTATTTCTTTGGTACTTTCATTTCGCAGTCACTACATGTATCTTGTGGAAAAAGATTGGCCATTTGACACATTTTCTTGCCAACTCCACGAAAAAGTTTTACTTTGTAAAGGTTACAGTACTGAGAGGAGAAAAGTCCTGTAAAGTTATCTTTAAAGAACCAATCTTTGCATCACTCAGTTTGGCATGCCAGATAACACATACTTGTACTCATGTGTAAATTGTGAGGCATATATGCCTCTAAGTGTGCATAGATGTCTGTATGTGCCTCTGTACATATGCTTGCAGTTGATATGTGCAGATCTAAGTCTTCAAGAGTAGACCCCAATAGCCAAAAGTGTGTCTTTGCTTTTGGGTATGTCATCAGGTGTGTGTTGTTTTTTTTGGGGGGGGCAAGTGTATGTATGTGTGTGCATGCATGTTTTGTTTGGATGTGCACAAGTGCCTGCATGCTTGTGAAGGCATGCCAGAAAACTAACGTGTGTGTGTTTTATCAGCACCCACATTTTCTATCTTCTGTCCTGGTCACAGCAGCCAGGGGAAAAAGGCGGAGACATGCACTCCGACACACAAACATGGCTGTCCAAGGAAACAAGCAATGTCTGACATCTTTCTCAGGGTTTTTTTTCCATGCAAGTTCTATGAAGTCCTCTGTTAGGGGGTGGAGTTTCACTATGAGGGCAAGATAAGTTTTGGCACTGTCCCAGTTTGGCAAAGTAAATTCGACAATGTATTTCAAATGTTTAGTCCAATCCTCACACAGACATCCAGAAAGTTTGAAAGCAGTGAACACTCCACAGCAAGTGTAAGTCATCAACTCCATCCAGGTCTCCCAGGCAAGCTGGTGGAGTGGATGTTCCCTTGCTCCTAAGGATCAAATGCTTGAACAGTCTCTCTACTGAAAACAGGTACTACCTCACACTGACGCAAAAACACCCTTCTAAATCACCTCTCATGCATGAGAAAGAACTGATGCTTGCGAAGCAGAATGGGAGAAAAGGCAGCACCGATCTTCATAGGAACAAAATGTCGGTGAGGCGTGACCAAGAGATGCTCGCTGTGAGGGGCGCACTGCAGCCGACACCAAATGCTGAACACACAAGCACATGTGTACACCAAATGCTGAACACACAAGCACATGTGTACACCAAATGCTGAACACACAAGCACATGTGTACACCAAAGCTGCCACAAGACAGTGGATGCACTAGGAACCTCCCTCTCTCCTCTGGGGCTGCCAAGGCTGTCAGTGGTAGAGGGGGATTTTCTTGGTGATCGGTTTGCGGCACATGGGGCAGACTTTGAGGGCATCAGCGCAGTGGAAGCAGATGGCATGGCCGCACATGAAGACCGTGTCTTTCTTCCGCTCCATGCAGACAGGGCACATCAGTGAGTCCTCCATCTCCTGCAGCCGCTTCTTCAGCAGGGCAGCCTCCTCTGTGACTCCCTCCACTGGCATCTCCCCCAACCTCCGTCCATCTGCAGGCACAGCAAGCACTCACACAGGTACAGCCACCGTCTCCACCATTGCCAAGATGCTTCCCTCACATTATCACAGATTCTGTGTTTGCTGGAGTGAGGTGCAAAGTGTTTGGTGGAGTGAGGTGCAAAGAGTTTGCTGGAGTGAGGGGTGGGGATGGGATGGGAGAGAGTTGGTTGGTAAAGCTGTTTGCTGGAGGAGTAGATTTTTATCTCTGGAGGGTTTTATCTCAGGGGATGCTGTCCAGGGGGGAGAGGCGCTACTGTCCAGGAAGTTTGGATTAGAACACACACTCATGCACTATTACATGCATGCACATACACATATATGCATGAACACACACACACACATATATGCTCTCTCTCTCTCTCTCTCTCTCTCTCTCTCTCTCTCTCTCTCTCTCTCTCTCTCTCTCTCTCTCTCTCTCTCTCTCTCTCTCTCTCTCTCTCCTCTCCTCTCTCTCCTCTCCTCTCCTCTCCTCTCCTCTCCTCTCTCTCTCTCTCTCTCTCTCTCTCTCTCTCTCTCTCTCTCCCTCCCTCTCTCTCTCTCTAAGTGCCTATGTGTATTTCTCATTGATGTGCAACACAATTCTGCCTGAACTATACACAGCTCAATTTGCTAACAAACACTAATTGACCAATAGACATGTTTACAGACTCACACACCGACTGACCAACTGCAGCAGTTCAAAAGAGAGAGAGAGGTATGGAAAGAGAGGAAAACACACATGGACTGACTGGTTGAAGCTATTCAAAGGAGAAAGAGAGGTATGGAAAGAGAGGAAAACACACATGGACTGATTGATTGAAGCTATTCAAAGGAGAAAGAGAGGTATGGAAAGAGAGGAAAACACACATGGACTGATTGATTGAAGCTATTCAAAGGAGAAAGAGAGGTATGGAAAGAGAGGAAAACACACATGGACTGACTGGTTGAAGCTATTCAAAGGAGAAAGAGAGGTATGGAAAGAGAGGAAAACACACATGGACTGATTGATTGAAGCTATTCAAAGGAGAAAGAGAGGTATGGAAAGAGAGGAAAACACATGGACTGACCAACTAACGTCATTCCTACAGTGGAAGATCACTCACCTGCAGTCTTCTTGACGGTGATGGGCACTTTGCACTTGAGGCATTTCTTCATCTTCAGACAGCACAGGATGCAGACAATGATGTGGCCACAAGGCTCAAAGGTCACGGTGGCTTTCTCGGAGCAGCAGACCTCACACTCCCCGTTGCTGTTGTCTGTTTCCAGGTCAAGACTGGGCATTTCCGAACGGTTGCCATTGGCACTGGTGAACAGAAAGAGCTGGGTTAGGAAAGTACTTTTTCAAGGACAAGTGCTAAGTTAGGGGTTTTTCTCATACAATATTTGAGGATATTTTCACAAATACAACAGCATACTTGAACAAGAAGGGCAAAGCCCATACGACTCACATGCTTGACCTTGACCTTTATATGACCTTGACCTTCAGGTGACCTTCAAGGTCAAGGTCAAACAACTAAACATACCAATGACATCATACACTAAGAAATGCTTTACACATTTTCCCTACCAAAATACGTGACCTTGACCCAAGGTCAAGGTCATCCAAGGTCATGCAACACAAAGCTGTTAATTCAAGACATAGGAAGCACAATGGTGCTTATTGGCACTTTCTACCATGAGATGGTCACTTTTAGTGGTTCACTACCCCATTTTGGTCACATTTCATAAGAGTCAAAGTGACCTTGACCTTGATGATATGTGACCAAATGTGTCTTATGATGAAAGTATAACATGTCCCCCACATAATTATTAAGTTTGAAACAGTTATCTTCCATAGTTCAGGGTCAAGGTCACTTCAATATATGTATACAATCCAACTTTGAAGAGCTCCTGTGACCTTGACCTTGAAGCAAGGTCAACCAAACTGGTATAAAAAAATAGGGCTTACTTTGCCCTATTTACCATATATAGGTCAGGTATCCAATCTCAAAAACTTCAGAGAAAATTGAGAAAATGTGAAAAATGACTGTTTTTTAGACAACATTTATGGCCCCTGCGACCTTGACCTTGAAGCAAGGACAAGTCACCATGTATGCTTTTTGAGGCCTTGTCATCATACACCATCATGCCACATTTGGTATTGATAGACTTAATAGTCTCCGAGAAAAATCCAATGTTAAAGTTTTCGAACGCCCGGACGCCCGGACGCCCGGCCGGACGAAACGGGTGAGTACATAGACTCACTTTTGCTTCGCATGTGAGTCAAAAAAAAGACTACAGCAAAATAAGTAACATATGGAAAATGTTCCCATTAATTGACACCAAGAGGTTTGTGTACTATATCCCCCACTTTGAAGACAGATGTCTCAACAAAAAAGTGACCTGTTTATAAAAAGATGCATATTACTTTTAAGAAATAGACAAAGAGAAAGTCACGTCAAGTCAAGACAATCTATTAGCACTGACTCAGTCATCACTGCATAGTTATGGTGCAGTGAAGAATATGAACACTCAATTCTTTCAACATCCATCCTCCACATCTTGTTTTCACACTTCAACCAAAACAAGCATGTACAATATTTCCTCTTGCCCCATCACCTTCCACACCTCCCAACCCAACCCAAGCCAACCCAACCCAAGCCAACCCAACCCAACTCACCGGCCTTTATTTCTCTCATCAATCCCAATCTAAACAAGCAAGCAAACTCTTTCCCATCACCTTCCACACATCCCAACCCAAGCCAACCCCCCCCCCCCCCCCAACCCAAGCCAACCCAACCCAAGCCAACCCAACCCAACCCACCGGCCTTTATTTCTCTCATCAATCCCAATCTAAACAAGCAAGCAAACTCTTTCCCATTACCTTCCACACCTCCCAACCCAACCCAAGCCAACCCAAGCCAACCCACCCCAACCCACTGGCCTTCATTTCTCTCATCCATCCCAATCTAAACAAGCAAGCAAACTCTTTCCTCTTGTCCCATCACCTTCCACACCTCCCAACCCAATCCAACCCAACCCACTGGCCTTCATTTCTCTCATCCATCCCAATCAAAACAAGCAAGCAAAATGTGTCCTCTTGCCCCATCACCTTCCACACATCCCAACCCAATCCCACCCAATCCAGCGGCCTTCATTTCTCTCATCCATCCCAATCTAAACAAGTAAGAAAACTCTTTCCTCTTGTCCCATCACCTTCCACATCTCCCAACCCAATCCAACCCAACCCACTGGCCTTCATTTTTCTCATCCATCCCAATCAAAACAAGCAAGCAAAATGTGTCCTCTTGTCCCATCACGTTCCACACATCCCAACCCAATCCCACCCAACCCACTGGCCGTCATTCCCCTCATCCATCCCGATGTCCCCCACTCACTAGGCGACAGCAAACTGCCTGACGACTTCCTCCACACGGGGGTCAGTGATGATGTCCAGTGGTGTCTTCTCCTGGCGGTTGCGGCAGTGGAGGTCAGCACCCTGCTGTGCCAGGTAGCATGCAATGGCCGCCCCCGCCTGGTCCTCTTCCTCTCCCATCCCCAGCTGGCTGCGGATCTGCAGACAGCCATGCACAGAGATGACAGAGAATGAGTGCAGGGAGGTGGTCTGTTCTCCAGCTGCTCCTTGAAGGCTTGATGAAGCAGCCCAGTGATCAGGGGGTAAAGTTTAGTGATTTGAGATCCAGACATGGGTGATCAGGGGGTAAAGTAAAGTGACACACACACACACACACACACACACACACACACACACACACACACACAAACATACATACACACACACACTCACACACAAACATACACACACACACACACACACACACACACACACACACACACACACACACACACACACACACACACACACACACACACACAAACATACATACACACACACACACACACACACACACACACACACACACACACACACACACACACACACACACACACACACACACACACACACACACACACACACACACACACACAAAAACATACATACACACACACAGACACACACACAAGAGAGAAGAAATTAATGGTAAACAATAAACTCTTCCCTGCCCTATAAGATCTCGGGGAATCCACTATTCAAGTCTTAAAAAGCATTTTTAGTGAAAGAAAGTTTGGTTTTTGTTCAATTTTGCCACTTTTAAAAAGAAAAAAGAAAAAGAAAAAAGTTCAGGTGGACCTACCAACTCTATTTTTTTGCTATGTTACCTTAACCACAACTATCTTTTTTTAAAAGCCGAAGTTGCTACATTAAATCCCACCTTTATAGCACTTTACCTGTCTTGGTCCTCGACAGATTATGCATCCAAATGACTTCAAAGTATTCCAGCCAGGCAGTCAAATGTCAATAAAGGTGTGCTGTGCAGTGGTAAGAACTATAACTGTTGCTTTTCAAAACGTTTTCCAACTACACCTTGACACCCTGATCAGGATTTTGCCTACCAAGCCAAACAGTAACACTTCAGATTCCAAAGCAATTGTGTAAGGCAGTTTGCCTAGAGAGAGCAATGTATTTACTTGTGTAAGGCAGTTTGCCTAGTGAGAGCAATGTATTTACTTGTGCAAGGCAGTTTGCCTAGTGAGAGCAATGTATTTACTTGTGCAAGGCAGTTTGCCTAGTGAGAGCAATGTATTTACTTGTGTAAGGCAGTTTGCCTAGTGAGAGCAATGTATTTACTTGTGTAAGGCAGTTTGCCTAGTGAGAGCAATGTATTTACTTGTGTAAGGCAGTTTGCCTAGTGAGAGCAATGTATTTACTTGTGTAAGGCAGTTTGCCTAGTGAGAGCAATGTATTTACTTGTGTAAGGCAGTTTGCCTAGAGAGAGCAATGTATTTACTTGTGTAAGGCAGTTTGCCTAGTGAGAGCAATGTATTTACTTGTGTAAGGCAGTTTGCCTAGTGAGAGCAATGTATTTACTTGTGTAAGGCAGTTTGCCTAGTGAGAGCAATGTATTTACTTGTGTAAGGCAGTTTGCCTAGTGAGAGCAATGTATTTACTTGTGTAAGGCAGTTTGCCTAGTGAGAGCAATGTATGTACAGTAACTAACAAGTGTTTGTCCTTCCCAATAAGCATTGCATGTATGTTGTGATGTGTGAAGTACAGAACTATACCATTTCTTATGGGCTAAAAATTCAAATTCAAAACTATGCAGACCAGCCTAATGAGTTGATCAAATTGGAGTCAAGGCACAGCACTCCATGGAATGCAGCAGTCTGCCTCATTAGACTTTTCACCCTACTTTCACTCCCTACACACAAACAATTGCTTGATGCCAAAATTCATGTCAACATACATGTAAAGGTAGTAATGAAATTAATCACTGGTTCACAATTGTACCCTTTGCTTTGATTCCATAAGTATCAATTGGCCCTATGTAGCTTTCAAAATCAACTGCTGTCACAAGCAATGCATCCATCTTACACAAGAAAAAATGCAAGGAGTCGGTGCAACTCACAGCGTCCAACATGGGGGAGCTTTCACGCTCCGAGGCCACGGTCTGGCGCATGAGGGCCAGGTGTAGACACGTGTCCCCATCCTCGTCCGCCACGTTGACCCTGGCACCCTGGCTGACCAGCAGCTCTATCAAGGCCGTGTGGCCTTGTGACACCGCCAGCAGCAGCGGTGTCTGCTGGCGGTTGTTCCGCACCTCCAGGTCGGCGTGACCCTGCAGCCAGAGAGTGAGAAGTGTAGAGTGCAGGGTATTTGTGGCTCACATCTCAAAGGGTAAGTTCATCATGAATTCATCTTTCCATGCTGTCACTGCTTTCTTGAGTTATCTGCAGGGTATTTGTGGCTCACATCTCAAAGGGTAAGTTCATCATGAATTCATCTTTCCATGCTGTCACTGCTTTCTTGAGTTATTTGCTTTCAACTCCAGCATTGTCCATAAGATCATGTAATAACTTTCCTTCTGCCAACCCATTCTTCCATACACTCCCATATCTAACAACCTACCTATCCATACACCTATTTGTCCATCCATTCATTCACCTATCAACAGGCTATCCATCCATCACTCCAGCTGTGCATTGATCCATCCATCCAGAAATCTAACCACTCTCTCAAACATCCATTCAATCTTTCATGCAATCATGGACCTATCCAACCATTCCTTCATCCATCCACTCCCTAACCTTTTCATCCATCCATCCCATTCACAGACTCCCCCTACCACCCACACATCTCCATCTATCGATCCATCAACTCATGCACCCATCCACTCAATTCTGCTTCTCCCTTACTCCATTCTCTACAATCCATCTACACTCCCATCTCGTTCCACAGCACAACCCCACCACTCACCACCCACACATCTCCATCCATCAACTCATGCACCCATCCACTATCCACTACAATCCATCTACACTCCCATCTCTTTCCACAGCACAACCCCACCACTCACCACACGCATCAGAGTGGCTGCCACTTCCTTGTGTCCATTGAGAGCTGCAAGGTGCAGGGCGGTGAAGCCGTCGTCCTTTCGGATGTCCACAATCTGCCGGCACTTGTGCAGAATGCGCTCAGCAGCACTGCAAAGGAACACAGATCATTTATGAACAAGAAGATGAAAGGTGATTTCAAAATGACAAGGCATCACATTTAGCTATTAAACTAGGATCAGGAATAAAAAAATTATCATTTAAAACTGTTCCCCCCATTGTCAGGTTGTGCAACATCATCTGTGGAACAGCAGTCACCACATACATCCACAAATGGTAGTTTCATGCATCACAAGGACACACACTGTTCTGAATAAAGAAAATATTGGCCTGTGCACTTTTTAACTCACTCAAGATACAGTATTTTTGGCAAGTCTCATTCCTGGAATTGCAAGACAATGGACTTCATATGAAAAATCATATTTTTAAAAAGCACTAAAGCTATAAAATTAAGTCTAGTTCTCTAAATGTGATTCTCCCCTTACAAGAAGGAAGCAGTGACCTTGGCAACGGTTATCTGGCTGATATGATTAAGGCAGGAATGGGAAATGTATTCTGCAGTGGCTGCTGCTAATGTTCAAGATGAAGATTACCACCACACCAATGACAACGACAATGATAATGATGCTGAAGATGATGAAAAAGACAATGACTATGACATACTGCTGCACGTACAAATCTGCACGACGCAATAAACCAAAGGGCTAAGCACTGCAGCATTAATACCACTAAAAACGACAATAACACAAGTGAAAACTCACAAATTATTTCCTTTGAGGGCAGCATGGTGGAGCACGTTGAAGCCGCGCTTGTTCCTCAGTGTGAAGTCGATGCCGGGGTAATTGACCAGCAGGTCTATGATGTCGCGGCTCTCCTTGCCAATGGCATCATGCAGGGCTGTGTCTCCATAGGCATCCTGCAGCAACAGGGGCAATGCCCAAGTGTTGGTGCATGCACACAGAACCCTGGTTGTCTGAGAAGCTCCTCTCGCCTGTACCACAGAGGAGGCTCAAAAGATATGACTACAGATGCTTTTCATTCACAGCGCAAGAGTCTGGAACATGGAGATCTGACTCACTGGTGACTTATTAATTACAAATAAAACTTCTCTGTTCAAATCCTGAAATGTCCGTAATAGGAGCCTGGTGTTAGATTAGCAAATTATATGAACACACAGGCACACACACACACACACACACACACACATACACACACACACACAGACAGACACACACTCACACACACACACACACACACACACACACAGACAGACACACACACACACACACACACACAGACACACACACACACAGACAGACACACACACACACACACACACGCACACACACACACAAGCACATAGCTATATACACACACACACACACACACTCAAGCACACACACATGTACACACAAACAAGCACACAACAAGAAGGGCAAAGCCCATACGACTCACATGCTTGACCTTGACATGACCTTGACATTCAGGTGACCTTCAAGGTCAAGGTCAAACAACTAAACCCAGCAATGGCATCATACACTAAGAAATGCTTCACACATTTTTCCTACCAAAATACGTGACCTTGACCCAAGGTCAAGGTCATCCAAGGTCATGCAACACAAAGCTGTTAATTCAAGACATAGGAAGCACAATGGTGCTTATTGGCATTTTCTACCATGAGATATGGTCACTTTTAGTGGTTCACTACCCCATTTTGGTCACATTTCATAAGGGTCAAAGTGACCTTGACCTTGATGATATGTGACCAAATGTGTCTCATGATGAAAGTATAACATGTGCCCCACATAATTGTTAAGTTTGAAACAGTTATCTTCCATAGTTCAGGGTCAAGGTCACTTCAAAATATTTATACAATCAAACTTTGAAGAGTTCCTGTGACCTTGACCTTGAAGCAAGGTCAACCAAACTGGTATCAAAAGATAGGGCTTACTTTGCCCTATATACCATATATAGGTGACGTATCCAATCTCAAAAACTTCAGAGAAAATTGAGAAAATGTGAAAAATGGCTGTTTTTTAGACAACATTTATGGCCCCTGCGACCTTGACCTTCAAACAAGGTCGTCACTATGTATGTTTATTGAGGCCTTGTCATCATACACCATCATGCCACATTTGGTATTGATAGACTTAATAGTCTCCGAGAAAAATCCAACGTTAAAGTTTTCGGACGCCCGGACGGACGAAACGGGTGAGTACATAGACTCACTTTTGCTTCGCATGTGAGTCAAAAACACACAGAGAGCAAACACATACATGTGTGCATGCACACACACACACACACACACTCACACACACACACACACACACACACAAGCAGACAAATGGACAACAAGACAGTCAGACTTCCAGTGAGGGTAATGAGAAAGCAAGCAAGAAAAACATAACAGGAGACAGGGTATGAACAAAAATGGTGGCATCTGAGTGAGAAAGTAATTTTACCATAGCATACATGTACCTGCACTTTTTTATTATGCACCAAGTGTCATTCAAGTACACACTGCACATGATTCAAGAAACTATATACTCCAAACATGCATTCTAGGTATACTCCAAACAGTTGCATTCTAGGTATACTCCAAACAGATGCATTCTAGGTATACTCGAAACAGATGCATTCTAGGTATACTCCAAACAGATGCATTCTAGGTATACTCGAAACAGATGCATTCTAGGAGACTGACCTGAATGTTGACATTGGCAGAGTATTTGAGCAGGACACGGACGCAGCCCACATGCTGTTTGTTGACTGCCACATGCAGCGTGCTGCAACCACCGTTGTTGAGAGCGTTGATGTCTGCTCCCTTCTGTAGCAGCAGTTCTGTCACCTCTGGCTGGTTCCTGCAACACAACAACATGAGTGACAGCATCACAATCTCCTTCGCTCTCTACAGGAAATGTCACCATGACAGCTAGAATGAGAAACAGGGAGGAGCTGAAATAAAGTTGGAGCACGGAGGAGAGAGGCAAAGAAGAGTTGTAGAAGTATCACTACTCATGTGTGTCCCTTCATAATGGGAACATAGCCTCTATTAAATTAAACTGTTCTATTCTCAAGAGTAGTAAAAATATCACTACACATGTATGCCCCTTTGTAATGGGCATATAGCCTCAATGAAATCAAACCGTTTTATTCTGAAGAGTAGTAGAAGCATCACTATTCAGGTTTGCCCATTTCTACTAGGCTTACAGCTGCTATCAAATGAGCTGTTCTGTTCTGGAGAGCAGTAGAAGCATCACTATTCATGTTTGCCCATTTCTACTGGGTTTACAGCTGCTATCAAATGAGCTGTTCTGTTCTGGAGAGCAGTAGAAGCATCACTATTCCTGTTTGCCCATTTCTACTGGGTTTACAGCTGCTATCAAATGAGCTGTTTTGTTCTGAAGAGCAGTAGAAGAACCAAGCAGAGAAACTCTGAGCAGAGGACACATGCGATAAAAAGTGAAAGCACAGGAAGAGCAGGTGTAACAAGAGGATCAAAAGAAGGAAGAAGAGAATAATTTGAGAAGATAGTGGAAAGAAAGAGAAGGTAGAAGAGGAAATGTTAAGGAGTAGAAAAGGAGCATGAGCAAGGCTAGGAGAAGGAGGAGTAGGACAAGGCAGAGGAACAAGACTACGAGAAAGAGGAGTAGAACAAGGCAGAGGAACAAGACTAGGAGAAGGAGGAGTAGGACAGGGCAGAGGAGCAAGACTAGGAGAAGGAGGAGAAGTAGGACAAGGCAGAGGAACAAGACTAGGAGAAGGAGGAGTAGGACAAGGCAGAGGAGCAAGACTAGGAGAAGGAGGAGGAGTAGGACAAGGCAGAGGAGCAAGTCTAGGAGAAGGAGGAGTAGGACAAGGCAGAGGAGCAAGGCTAGGAGAAGGAGGAGTAGGACAAGGCAGAGGAACAAGACTACAAGAAAGAGGAGTAGAACAAGGCAGAGGAACAAGACTAGGAGAAGGAGGAGTAGGACAAGGCAGAGGAGCAAGACTAGGAGAAGGAGAAGTAGGACAAGGCAGAGGAGCAAGACTAGGAGAAGGAGGAGTAGGACAAGGCAGAGGAACAAGACTAGGAGAAGGAGGAGTAGGACAAGGCAGAGGAACAAGACTAGGAGAAGGAGGAGGAGTAGGACAAGGCAGAGGAGCAAGACTAGGAGAAGGAGGAGGAGTAGGACAAGGCAGAGGAGCAAGACTAGGAGAAGGAGGAGTAGGACAAGGCAGAGGAGCAAGACTAGGAGAAGGAGGAGTAGGACAAGGCAGAGGAGCAAGACTAGGAGAAGGAGGAGTAGGACAAGGCAGAGGAGCAAGACTAGGAGAAGGAGGAGTAGGACAAGGCAGAGGAACAAGACTAGGAGAAGGAGGAGGAGTAGGACAAGGCAGAGGAGCAAGACTAGGAGAAGGAGGAGTAGGACAAGGCAGAGGAGCAAGACTAGGAGAAGGAGGAGTAGGACAAGGCAGAGGAGCAAGACTAGGAGAAGGAGGAGTAGGACAAGGCAGAGGAGCAAGACTAGGAGAAGGAGGAGTAGGACAAGGCAGAGGAACAAGACTAGGAGAAGGAGGAGTAGGACAAGGCAGAGGAGCAAGACTAGGAGAAGGAGGAGTAGGACAAGGCAGAGGAACAAGACTAGGAGAAGGAGGAGGAGTAGGACAAGGCAGAGGAGCAAGACTAGGAGAAGGAGGAGTAGGACAAGGCAGAGGAGCAAGACTAGGAGAAGGAGGAGTAGGACAAGGCAGAGGAGCAAGACTAGGAGAAGGAGGAGTAGGACAAGGCAGAGGAACAAGACTAGGAGAAGGAGGAGTAGGACAAGGCAGAGGAACAAGACTAGGAGAAGGAGGAGGAGTAGGACAAGGCAGAGGAGCAAGACTAGGAGAAGGAGGAGGAGTAGGACAAGGCAGAGGAGCAAGACTAGGAGAAGGAGGAGTAGGACAAGGCAGAGGAGCAAGACTAGGAGAAGGAGGAGTAGGACAAGGCAGAGGAGCAAGACTAGGAGAAGGAGGAGTAGGACAAGGCAGAGGAGCAAGACTAGGAGAAGGAGGAGTAGGACAAGGCAGAGGAACAAGACTAGAAGGAGGAGGAGTAGGACAAGGCAGAGGAGCAAGACTAGGAGAAGGAGGAGTAGGACAAGGCAGAGGAGCAAGACTAGGAGAAGGAGGAGTAGGACAAGGCAGAGGAGCAAGACTAGGAGAAGGAGGAGTAGGACAAGGCAGAGGAGCAAGACTAGGAGAAGGAGAAGTAGGACAAGGCAGAGGAGCAAGACTAGGAGAAGGAGGAGTAGGACAAGGCAGAGGAACAAGACTAGGAGAAGGAGGAGTAGGACAAGGCAGAGGAACAAGACTAGGAGAAGGAGGAGGAGTAGGACAAGGCAGAGGAGCAAGACTAGGAGAAGGAGGAGGAGTAGGACAAGGCAGAGGAGCAAGACTAGGAGAAGGAGGAGTAGGACAAGGCAGAGGAGCAAGTCTAGGAGAAGGAGAAGTAGGACAAGGCAGAGGAGCAAGACTAGGAGAAGGAGGAGTAGGACAAGGCAGAGGAGCAAGACTAGGAGAAGGAGGAGTAGGGACAAGGCAGAGGAACAAGACTAGGAGAAGGAGGAGGAGTAGGACAAGGCAGAGGAGCAAGACTAGGAGAAGGAGGAGGAGTAGGACAAGGCAGAGGAGCAAGACTAGGAGAAGGAGGAGTAGGACAAGGCAGAGGAGCAAGACTAGGAGAAGGAGGAGTAGGACAAGGCAGAGGAACAAGACTAGGAGAAGGAGGAGGAGTAGGACAAGGCAGAGGAGCAAGACTAGGAGAAGGAGGAGGAGTAGGACAAGGCAGAGGAGCAAGACTAGGAGAAGGAGGAGTAGGACAAGGCAGAGGAGCAAGACTAGGAGAAGGAGAAGTAGGACAAGGCAGAGGAGCAAGACTAGGAGAAGGAGGAGTAGGACAAGGCAGAGGAACAAGACTAGGAGAAGGAGGAGTAGGACAAGGCAGAGGAGCAAGACTAGGAGAAGGAGGAGTAGGACAAGGCAGAGGAGCAAGACTAGGAGAAGGAGGAGTAGGACAAGGCAGAGGAGCAAGACTAGGAGAAGGAGGAGTAGGACAAGGCAGAGGAACAAGACTAGGAGAAGGAGGAGGAGTAGGACAAGGCAGAGGAGCAAGACTAGGAGAAGGAGGAGGAGTAGGACAAGGCAGAGGAGCAAGACTAGGAGAAGGAGGAGAAGTAGGACAGGGCAGAGGAGCAAGACTAGGAGAAGGAGGAGAAGTAGGACAGGGCAGAGGAGCAAGACTAGGAGAAGGAGGAGTAGGACAGGGCAGAGGAGCAAGACTAGGAGAAGGAGGAGGAGTAGGACAAGGCAGAGGAGCAAGACTAGGAGAAGGAGGAGGAGTAGAACAAGGCAGAGGAGCAAGACTAGGAGAAGGAGGAGAAGTAGGACAGGGCAGAGGAGCAAGACTAGGAGAAGGAGGAGTAGGACAGGGCAGAGGAGCAAGACTAGGAGAAGGAGGAGTAGGACAGGGCAGAGGAGCAAGACTAGGAGAAGGAGGAGGAGTAGGACAAGGCAGAGGAGCAAGACTAGGAGAAGGAGGAGTAGGACAAGGCAGAGGAGCAAGACTAGGAGAAGGAGGAGTAGAACAAGGCAGAGGAGCAAGACTAGGAGAAGGAGGAGAAGTAGGACAGGGCAGAGGAGCAAGACTAGGAGAAGGAGGAGTAGGACAGGGCAGAGGAACAAGACTAGGAGAAGGAGGAGAAGTAGGACAGGGCAGAGGAGCAAGACTAGGAGAAGGAGGAGTAGGACAAGGCAGAGGAACAAGACTAGGAGAAGGAGGAGGAGTAGAACAAGGCAGAGGAGCAAGACTAGGAGAAGGAGGAGAAGTAGGACAGGGCAGAGGAGCAAGACTAGGAGAAGGAGGAGGAGTAGGACAAGGCAGAGGAACAAGACTAGGAGAAGGAGGAGGAGGAGAAGGAGGAGGAGTAGGACAAGGCAGAGGAGCAAGACTAGGAGAAGGAGGAGGAGTAGGACAGGGCAGAGGAGCAAGACTAGGAGAAGGAGGAGAAGTAGGACAAGGCAGAGGAACAAGACTAGGAGAAGGAGGAGGAGTAGGACAAGGCAGAGGAGCAAGACTAGGAGAAGGAGGAGGAGTAGGACAGGGCAGAGGAGCAAGACTAGGAGAAGGAGGAGGAGTAGGACAAGGCAGAGGAGCAAGACTAGGAGAAGGAGGAGTGGAACAAGGCAGAGGAACAAGACTAGGAGAAGGAGGAGGAGTAGGACAAGGCAGAGGAGCAAGACTAGGAGAAGGAGGAGGAGTAGGGCAAGGCAGAGGAGCAAGACTAGGAGAAGGAGGAGAAGTAGAACAAGGCAGAGGAGCAAGACTAGGAGAAGGAGGAGAAGTAGGACAAGGCAGAGGAACAAGACTAGGAGAAGGAGGAGTAGAACAAGGCAGAGGAACAAGACTAGGAGAAGGAGGAGTAGACAAGGCAGAGGAACAAGTCTAGGAGGAGGAGGAGGAGGAGAAGGAGGAGGAGTAGAACAAGGCAGAGGAACAAGTCTAGGAGAAGGATCAGGAGTAGGACAAGGCAGAGGAACAAGACTAGGAGAAGGAGCAGGAGTAGGAGAAGGCAGAAGAACAAGACTAGGAGAAGGAGGAGGAGTAGAACAAGGCAGAGGAACACGTCTAGGAGAAGGAGGAGGAGTAGAACAAGGCAGAGGAACAAGTCTAGGAGAAGGATCAGGAGCAGGACAAGGCAGAGGAGCAAGACTAGGAGAAGGAGGAGGAGTAGAACAAGGCAGAGGAACAAGACTAGGAGAAGGAGGAGTAGAACAAGGCAGAGGAACAAGACTAGGAGAAGGAGGAGGAGTAGAACAAGGCAGAGGAACAAGTCTTGGAGAAGAAGGAGGAGTAGAACAAGGCAGAGGAACAAGTCTATGAGAAGGAGCAGGAGCAGGACAAGGCAGAGGAACAAGACTAGGAGAAGGAGGAAGAGTAGAACAAGGCAGAGGAACAGACTAGGAGAAGGAGGAGGAGGAGAAGGAGGAGGAGTAGAACAAGGCAGAGGAACAAGTCTATGAGAAGGAGCAGGAGCAGGACAAGGCAGAGGAACAAGACTAGGAGAAGGAGCAGGAGCAGGACAAGGCAGAGGAACAAGACTAGGAGAAGGAGGAGGAGTAGGACAAGGCAGAGGAACAAGACTAGGAGAAGGAGGAGGAGTAGAACAAGGCAGATGAACAAGACTAGGAGAAGGAGGAGTAGGACAAGGCAGAGGAACAAAACTAGAAGGTGGGGAGCAGGACCAGGACAAGGCAGGGAAGTTAGAGCAGGACGCCTACCCAAAGGCCGAGTAGTGCAGGGCAGTGTCTCCATCTTCATCCTGCAGGTTGAGGTTGGCACCAGCCGACAGCAGCACCGAGACAATGTCACGATGACCCTGGTGGCTGGCCACCTGCAGTGCGGTCTTGCCTGAGCTCTTTTCATCCACCTGGAAACAGCACAAGGGAAGATGGATGGATGGATGGAGTTTAAGGGCCTATCAGCCTTGTAGGCTATATAAGGCCACAACATTAAGAAACACTTCCACCATGGTAATATAAAGAACAGATGAACTTCCCAATAGCAACTTTCCATCCAGCACAGTGATTTCTATCCACTTGAAACTTTTATCTCCTGGTCGTTAAACTGTGGTAATCATGCAAATTGGGGATGAAACACACATGAAATCGTCAACTAAATTTTAGACAATATTTCACATTACACTGACTGTATGTCTACTCAAGTGTGATAATTATCCACTCATAGTGACCACTCAGAGTGAAAATTATCCATTCGAATATCTGCATGTGACAGTCAAGACACCGCTTGGACATCTACCAGTTGCAATCTTCACTGTAATTCCCACTGACTTCTGGGCAAGTCTGCCCAACACAGCCTTGCCCACTTACCTTGTCAGGGACCTTGGCAATGATTTCGCGGACAACATCAGTGTGACCCTGGGCTGCCTCCCTGACCAGTCTGTCCGGTCCATTGTCTGCAGGGGTCCTGATCTCCGACAGCTGTTCCAGCAGTGCTGTCAGTGTAGCTGCCAAGTCAATTGAAGGAGATATTCAAAATGTCGCTCAAAGTATTGAGAGCAAATCCATCACTACTTCTTAAAGGGGAGACATGCAATGAGTTTTCAAACTTTCATGATTGGCAATTCAAAGATAGACATAAATCTATGTAAAACCTACTTTTGTTTCAAGGGGAAAAAAGGTCATCTGTTAATTATTCAAAATGGCCACCATAACCCTATTTTTCATGTTAAAAAATGTACAGCTCAAAAACTTTATACAGCATTTTATAATCAAAATGTTGGTTTTCTTAGATTTGTCATTTAAATATCTAAAACTTGTCACATCCTTTTGGGAAAATTCAAAACACTTTTGGACAGGATATTTACTGAGTTTTTGATAAACATGAAAAATAAAGAAAACACAGGAAAACTTGTTTTTTCCATCTTCTATACATTTCCAACAGTGCTGACAAAAATTTTCAGAGGGGTAGGGTTCTTTACTTGCATTTGTATGTGTTTTCTGTGATGTTTCAAGTAGAGAGACTATCGGAATTACATTGCAGAGGGTTGAAACAATTAAAAAATGCTCGTAAGTCAAAATCACCAGAAAATGACATTTTTTACCATTTTCATACCCATGTCTCCCCTGAAACTGCATCCAAGTGGCCACTTTTTTCTCACTCTAACAATCTCACGAGGCATTTGAAAGTGTGTGTATGTCAGCATGAAGGCTTGCTGGATGAAAACGTTTACACAGTTTGTGTGGCTCTGTGACATCGGCAAAGGAAGCAGCAGCACCCAGGACCTGCTCAATAGCACCACAGTGGGACAGAGAAATGGCAAGACATCCTAGGTGAGCTGAAAATACTGTGATGCTCCACACTTCAGAAGATTTAATAGAAAATGGAGGTTCAAGTCCACAGTTCTCAAACCAATGTTGATGCAACTCAGAGGATCTACAGAATAAATATGTTGTAAAAGCAGAGAGGAAGAGAGGGCAAAATAGAGAGACAACAAGAAAGTGAAGCAACTTCGCAGACAAACTGGAAACACAGACAACAACATTAGCACCCAACACATCCCGGCACTCACGGAAAGTGTCGGGTCGCTCATGGCCGTGGCCCATGGTGTTGTTCATTTCCTGGGCAGCGTTGGGCATGAGCTGGCAGCAGGCTGGGTTGAACGTCCAGGTGGAGCCGGCCACCGCCACACGCAGGTCACCATCTGTGTACACCCGCAGCACCTTGCCCATCTTGCCTAGCGTCTGTGTAAAGCCACACATAATAATGTGATAAATCACTGTGAACTAGGGCATGTCAGACAATGACAACAACAAAAAATCACTATAACTTAACTTTCTGCAAGGGGAAAACTGATTAGAAAAACTGCGTTCAAAGGCTAGTATTCCATGTTTCACTAGCATATATTTGTTTGACCAAGCACACTTTCTTCTTCTTCAAATTCTAAAACTTGGTAAAGTTTGGGTTGGCCATGATATGATCTACAGCTCTGTGGCTGTGTGTAGTGCGGCTGCCTTGCAGCCTCTTGCAGTGAGGGGATACAGCTTTTGAAACTTCAAGATTCCCCCAGGTGCATCCTCAATCTAGGTGCTTAGCTCACTTGGTTTCTCCCCACCCAGGAGTAAAACTGGATACCTCTGAAAGCAGCAAGGCATACTTATGTGTAATTCCCTTTGTATGTGGCCATGAGCCAGCAAAGGGTTGGAATATTTCCCTGGCAGTGGAGCTGAAGCTGGTACCTAACTGTGCATCATATCTGTCACTGTGTGTTATCACGGGCCAGTGCAGGATTGATTAGGTGGCCCAGTGATTGGGGGTAAAGTGGAAAGCAGTGCAGGATTGATTAGGTGGCCCAGTGATTGGGGGTAAAGTGGAAAGCAGTGCAAGATTGATTAAGTGGCCCAGTGATTGGGGGTAAAGTGGAAAGCAGTGCAGGATTGATTAAGTGGCCCAGTGATTGGGGGTAAAGTGGAAAGCAGCTTGTGACCCAGACATGCATGACAGGTCGCTACATAAAACCACATTTTTACCTTTGCAATGAGACGGACAAACTGTACGAGAATGCACTCAGCTTACATTTTTCATGCTCTCTGTCCACTCCCCATGGTCTTTCTGCAGCTCCTTCACCTGCTGCATGTTGTCCATTATCTTCACTATGTCTCCAGAGGAGAAGGAGTGCACCTGAAATAAATACATGATTACATAAATAAACAAATAAACAAACAAATAAATTGATTCACATGAAATATATCTCACTGGCAACGTAGGTTTTTCAAGCATTTTCAAAAATCTAACAAAAATAGAAAGCCATGAAATAATGACAAAAGCTATATATCAAATAAAAGATATTTATTCACTTAATTCAAACAAATCATGATCAAAATGTTTCAATGTGCATGATTTGAGTTATATCGACTGAAATAATGCATGTAATCAGCAAAAACAAAAAACAAAAAAAAAGTTCAAAAATCGTCAGTCAAGTTGCAAGAATTAAAAAATGCTGGAATGGTGCCTTCAAAAAAAAAAAATCTGAAATGCAAAAACAATGCCAATATATTTACCTATATTCTGATAGCATTTGCAATATAAAAAAGGCTCCTAGAAAAGAAAAATCACTATAAAAATTGATAGATTTTCACGGAAAAGTAGTTGTCGGCCATTTTTGCAAAACATAGGGTGTTCACATAAAAAATTCACTGATTCAAACTCCCCTCAAAATAAATTATAAAGAAAGGTAACTCACTGTGGAAATCTGGTCCCTACATAATTCTAAACTGGAGTTACCTCCCTTAGACCTTTGCTGAGAATACAGGAATTTTTTGTTCCTAACGCCCCATATGGGGCGTTACGTTGCCAGAGAGATATCCTGATAGAGCTGACAGTACTGATGTCTAAATAACATGACTTACAAATCTACTCCGAGAGGCAATACTTTCTTTTCAAACATGAAACATGGCCCACAGCTACTCAATGCCCCCCTCTTCAGTTGGAACACATGGCTGTTGGGCTGTCAATGCCAGTGTGCTCTTAAGCCATGATACTAATGCCGCACACTCAAGTGTCCCACCACAAAGTCAGATGGGCTGTCAATGCCAGTGTGCTCTTAAGCCATGACACTAATGCCGCACACTCAAGTGTCCCACCGCAAAGTTAAGCCATGATACTAATGCCGCACACTCAAGTGTCCCACCACAAAGTTAAGCCATGATACTAATGCCGCACACTCAAGTGTCCCACCACAAAGTTAAGCCATGATACTAATGCCGCACACTCAAGTGGCCCACCACAAAGTCAAGCCATGATACTAATGCCGCACACTCAAGTGTCCCACCACAAAGTTAAGCCATGATACTAATGCCGCACACTCAAGTGTCCCACCGCAAAGTTAAGCCATGATACTAATGCCGCACACTCAAGTGTCCCACCACAAAGTTAAGCCATGATACTAATGCCGCACACTCAAGTGTCCCACCACAAAGTTAAGCCATGATACTAATGCCGCACACTCAAGTGTCCCACCACAAAGTTAAGCCATGATACTAATGCCGCACACTCAAGTGTCCCACCACAAAGTTAAGCCATGATACTAATGCCGCACACTCAAGTGTCCCACCACAAAGTTAAGCCATGATACTAATGCCGCACACTCAAGTGTCCCACCACAAAGTTAAGCCATTATACTAATGCCGCACACTCAAGTGTCCCACCACAAAGTTAAGCCATGATACTAATGCCGCACACTCAAGTGTCCCACCACAAAGTTAAGCCATGATACTAATGCCGCACACTCAAGTGTCCCACAACAAAGTTAAGCCATGATACTAATGCCGCACACTCAAGTGTCCCACCACAAAGTTAAGCCATGATACTAATGCCGCACACTCAAGTGTCCCACCACAAAGTTAAGCCATGATACTAATGCCGCACACTCAAGTGTCCCACCACAAAGTTAAGACATGATACTAATGCCGCACACTCAAGTGACCCACCACAAAGTTAAGCCATGATACTAATGCCGCACACTCAAGTGTCCCACCACAAAGTTAAGCCATGATACTAATGCCGCACACTCAAATGTCCCACCACAAAGTTAAGCCATGATACTAATGCCGCACACTCAAGTGTCCCACCACAAAGTTAAGCCATGATACTAATGCCGCACACTCAAGTGTCCCACCACAAAGTTAAGCCATGATACTAATGCCGCACACTCAAGTGTCCCACCACAAAGTTAAGCCATGATACTAATGCCGCACACTCAAGTGTCCCACCACAAAGTTAAGCCATGATACTAATGCCGCACACTCAAGTGTCCCACCACAAAGTTAAGCCATGATACTAATGCCGCACACTCAAGTGTCCCACCACAAAGTTAAGCCGTGATACTAATGCCGCACACTCAAGTGTCCCACCACAAAGTTAAGCCATGATACTAATGCCGCACACTCAAGTGTCCCACCACAAAGTTAAGCCATGATACTAATGCCGCACACTCAAGTGTCCCACCACAAAGTTAAGCCATGATACTAATGCCGCACACTCAAGTGTCCCACCACAAAGTTAAGCCATGATACTAATGCCGCACACTCAAGTGTTCCACCACAAAGTTAAGCCATGATACTAATGCCGCACACTCAAGTGTCCCACCACAAAGTTAAGCTGTGATACTAATGCCGCACACTCAAGTGTCCCACCACAAAGTTAAGCCATGATACTAATGCCGCACACTCAAGTGTCCCACCACAAAGTCTGACGACTCACACTTAGTTCAGGCCTTGTAAGCGGTATTTTAGGCGCTCAAACATGTTAGCAAATGTCCATCATTTTTTTCAACTTTGCAGGCAAAATGCTCCTTAAATAAATGGCAGGCTTAGTCAGTCATGAAAATGCTGTGTCACATGACCTAATTTTGTGTCTGGATACGGTGCAGCAATAGTGTCCTCTAATTAAGCACCAGCTTTATCCTTCTAATCAACTGGTGATGAAATCACAGACATCTCTCTCAAGTGAAAACAAGTTAGCCAGATTGCATAGACTGAGAAATGACAACGTCTCTACAGCCCTAGCATATTAGGGTGCCCTAATGAAAACTTAATCAGAGAATGCACCATCAAAGCAGGGGAAATGCATGTCTTTACTAGATTCATAAAAGATAACCAGGGAAATCAAGACACGATTAGCTTTTACTCCAAACAGCTCTAATGATTTTGAGATCAATGACTTTCCATAGTCTACTAAGGTCAACGGGGGGGGGGGGGGGGGGGGGGGGGGAGAGGAGGAGAGAGAAAAAAAAATCAGATCAAGGGAGATAACTCTGACCTTGGTGAGGGCACCAGCATGAAAGGTCCATCGGTTAGCACAGCCTTCGTACTGCACGCGCACGTCTCCCCTGTCTGTGATGCGGTGTACCACTCCCACTCTGTTTAGGTACTGCAAGTAAAATACAGGCACAATGAACATTTGCAACTCTCTCTCTCTGCACCTTCTTTTGAAAAGAGCCAGAGGCCTGATCAATAAACCATTCATTTGTCCGTTTGTTCTGTCTGTCTGTCTGTCTCTCACACCACTCACTTCAACAGGAAGCTTTCACTGAAAAATAATTATGTATGCCAGTAATGAAAAATTACTAGTGTCTGCTTGCCAAAGACCTCAACTGGTGATGAGGAGAAAATGGGATGAAGGAAAAGAAAGGTATGGGCAAGATGATGATACAACGTCAATTCCTCTAAGAAGATGCATTGCTTCATATCACAGATCATAGGAGAAATCTAACTGGTGTTGCATCTTCACCGAGGAAATGCAAGAACATTACAATGCAGAAAGGAGGAGACTGCAACTGTAGAAACAAAACAAAAATGACCACAAGGATCACGTGGAGGTGCAGGAATCACTGGTCTTAGTGGTTACTATTGAATTGTCTTTAAAAATCTGGCCTTTTATCTTTTACAAAAACAAGGATGCATCCAACATTGATGACAAAACTGACAATCATTAATGAAGATGACTGTGGCATAACAGTTTGTACAGACGGAGCAAAACTCACATCAGCCATCCTGGGGTTCCAGCCTCCGTGCCCTTCCTGCATCTGTTTGAGGATTTCAGATTCAAGGTCACAGCGAACCTTGTCCCCGACCTTGAACTGGCATGGCACTCCTGGTGACAGCGTTTCCGTCTCTTGGCCTGTGCATGGAACATAGTGTATGCGTCATTTCACATTGGAACTTTCCTCTCTTTCCGAGGTTCACAAACAAGTTCCCCCGCCGTAACAAGAAAACTCAAGGACAGCGTGCCTTCTCCCATATCGGACCTGTAACCTGGAATAGTCTCCCTCTCTCAGTCCGTCATTCTGACACTCTGCCCCAGTTCAAAAGTGCTCTAAAGACCCACCTCTTCCGATCCGCCTTTCCCGCTGAGCTGCTTCACCTTACTTGACCTGGCCTGCAAGTGCTGTGTATATTGTATAGTTTGTTCTATTGGATTTTAGTTTTTGTTTTTGTTTATGTGTGTACTGTGTGAGTTTTTGTAGGATGTGGTGTTGAGTGGTTGTATGAGTGTTGATTCTTTGGATTGTAAACGCCATAAGCGTGCCTGTCAAGGGAAGGTATGTGCGTAAATAAACTATATTATTATTATTATTATTAATCCTAGCTGGCTGCGTGCCTCCACAGAGCATCCCTTACTGGGCACTGCCCTTACCTCCACCTTCCTACAGGACTATCTCACATGTGCCAACAGTGAGTATTCATTACAGATCCATGGACAGCTCTCACTCATAGCCAGCCTTAACTCTATCAGGATGGGCTACTTCACACAATGACAGCATCTACTGATTAATTTAAGGATGGACTAGCTCCCACTTATGGCCAGCCTCAACTTACTTAGAAGGGACTGCCTCACACACTGACAGCATCTACTCATTATTGACGGACTACATTTCTCTCACAGCCAGCCTCACCTCACTATGAATGGACTGCCTCACACACTGACAACCTCACCTCACTAAGGATGGACTGCCTCACACCTTGACAAACCTCACCTCATTATGAATGGACTGCCTCACACACTGACAACCTCACCTCACTAAGAATGGACTGCCTCACACATTGACAAACCTCACCTCACTATGAATGGACTGCCTTACACATTGACAAACCTCACCTCACTATGAATGGACTGCCTCACACACTGACAACCTCGCTAAGGATGGACTGCCTCACACATTGACAAACCTCACCTTACTATGAATGGACTGCCTCACACACACTGACAACCTTACTATGGATGGACTGCCTCACACACACTGACAACCTCACCAAAGATGGACTGCCTCACACACTGACAACTTCAACTCACCAAGGATGGACTGCCTCACGCATTGACAACTTCAACTCACTGAGGATGGACTGCCTCACACACTGACAACCTCACTATGAATGGACTGCCTCACACATTGACAACCTCACTAAGGATGGACTGCCTCACACATTGACAAACCTCATCTTACTATGAATGGACTGCCTCACACACTGACAACTTCAACTCACCAAGGATGGACTGCCTCACACACTGACAACCTCACTAAGGATGGACTGCCTCACACACTGACAACCTTACTAAGGATGGACTGCCTCACACATTGACAACTTCAACTCACCAAGGATGGACTGCCTCACACACTGACAACCTCACCAAGGATGGACTGCCTCACACACTGACAACCTCACTAAGGATGGACTGCCTCACACATTGACAAACCTCACTAAGGATGGACTCCCTCACACACTGACAACCTCACTAAGGATGGACTGCCTCACACATTGACAACCTCACTAAGGATGGACTGCCTCACACACTGACAACTTCAACTCACCAAGGATGGACTGCCTCACACATTGACAACTTCAGCTCACCAAGGATGGACTGCCTCACACACTGACAGCTTCAACTCACCAAGGATGGGAAGATGGTCGCGGTAGTAGAAGCCACCTGAGGCCGCCTGGACATATTTGAGGTCCACTTTTCCCTTGTGTCCCACGCGGTACACATTGGTGGAGCCTGAGGCCCAGGTGACGTGTGCCACACTGCGTCCCGACTCTGAATCCCAACCTCGCACGTCTGTCACCTTGCCAGGCTTGCCTTCACCTCCTGCAGAATGATATATTATGATGCTGATGATAATTTTGTTGATGATGATGATGATGATGATGATGATGATGATGAAGATGATAATGATAATGATGATGAAGGTGATGATGATGATAATGATGATGAAGGTGATGATGGTGATAAAAATGAGCATGGTGATGAAAATGAGTCCAATCTTGATCTGGGTCAGCCCAGCAGTAAACCATAATGTTTCCTTATCAAGTGCTGATGGAGGGATGGATATCAAAGACCAACACACACACACACACACACACACACACACACACACATGCATGCACACTTGCACACATGTGCACACATAAACACAAACACACCCACACACCCACACACACACACACACACATGAATGTTAAAATTCCAGCAAGTCGAGAAAATTCCAATGCAAGGAACTCTATGAACATTGAGCAATATGCTGAATCAACATTGATGTACCTTATCAAGGCAAATCACAGTCCAGAGGAGGCAGAGGAAAGGCAGAGCCAAGAAGAGAAGGAGGAGCAGAAGTGGTAAAGGAAGGCCGAGAAGAGACAGCAGCAGCAGCAGCAGAAGACCACTCACCATCCTGGTTGCCCCAGTCCCAGTCTGGGCCACGGACAACTCTGGCACCGATGAAGATTCCCCAGCACTGCAGCTTGGTGCTCACAGCTCTCTTGGGCACCTTGACCCTGCGTACACACCACAAGCACAGTGTCAGTCTCAAGTCCACTGCTGACCACTACAGTTCTAGTCTGGGTTCCAACAGAAGGCCAATTTTAGAATTCGAGAACAAAAACAAAAATGTTTCACTGCAAGAACATTGTGATTTCCCCCCCATTTCATTTGATTGTGCTGTATGAGGACAATGTAAAGCAGAGCCATATCATCCCCTATCAGCTGGAATCCATGGCTGCTGGACTTATGGCTTCTATGTGTATTCCAGTAGCTCGGCCAGGGGTGGTTCTGAGTAGCTAATGGGGGTATTGGAAGTACACCTGGTCATTACAGCTGTGTATAGTTCCATACACTATACTTTCCATTTACTTCCCTATAGGTTCCCATAGTTCCAAGTTCACCCAGATGACTGTGCTTCATGCAGTTACACCAAAGAGTGGCATCCAAATCAAGGACACCATGAGCATCAGGGCTGAAAAACGATGACATCTGCAGCCACTACATGGCTGCCACTCACCCCTTGGAGCTGGCTGTGTCGATTCTGAGGAAAGAGTGGTTGAGGTCATGCTTGTCGGCCATGTAGCACAGAGTGCAAAGGTCAAAGTCATGGCACTTATTGCATTTCCACCGCATGCCCTGGATGCCTTGCTTGCGGCAGGCATCACAGATGATGTTGGTGTGGCGCACTCCTGCAATGCACATGTGGTAACATTCAATGCAGTTGAACATCATAGACCTAGTACAGAGCTGAAGATTATGCATGGGACTGAAAGAAAAGGTTTCAAACTTCAAGTGGGGACTGAACCCTTGACCACCTGGTAAACACTTGGGCGTTCCAAGCACTGTGACATCTGATTTTTTCAAGGACCTCAGTAACTTTTGGGTTAATGACAACTATCACTCTCATAGGTTCTGTGTAGTAATCTACAACCCTAAAATAAAACTCCATACAAATCATGATAATACTCCTTGGGATATTCAGGCCAATTAATGGGAGCTCATCTTCATGCTGGACTTGTTGGAATATCTCATGACATGATCATGATTTTCATGACAAGACAGTGATTCCATCTGTCAATTCTTTGCATCTGTTTGTCTACAGATCAAAGTCAAGTCTTCAAGAGTGGTAACTATGTATAGAGGTCTTGTATGTAGCCATCAACAGCAGGCACATTTGATGAATTCAGAGATAACTGATCCTTGCAGAAAAGACCATATTGAAATCATCATATTCACTTTGGCATGTTGGTGTCCAAATCTGCATTTCCTATGGGATAGTGATACCTATTAAAAAGCTATTATAACAACTCCTCCCATCCCAGTCAAATCCACTCTCTTCTTTCTACCAGAGAACACTGTACCTCTGACGAGAAACGGTGGATGACCCTGAACAAGCTCCAACTCAATGACTCAAAAACTGAAGCACTCCTGGTGGGCGGCGGAGGTGAATCGGATCAGGCCCTCAAACTAACCATTGGTCACAGTGACATCGTCTTCTCTCAGTCTGTTACAAATTTAGGCGTCATGTTTGACGATGACCTGTCAATGCGAGCTCATATCAACAAAGTCAGTTAGCATATTATGAGTTAAGGAAAATTAGTACCATTCGTCATTATCTTTCTCAGCAGGCCACCAAAACGCTCATTACATCACTTGTTCTGTCTCGTCTCGACTATGGAAACTCTCTTCTCGCTGGCATCCCTGACACTCTGCTTAACTCTTCCCTTACCAGGTTTATACAGAACACAACACAATTTATTTTCTGCAGAGAAACACACACCCGGTAGTGCTCTTTTGAGAGTGTATTGTGCCTCTAGAGAAGATACTACATGCATCATGTGGCATATCATTTTGAAGGAAAATGAATGCCCTACAAGACTAAAACAAAAAAGCGTTAGTTGCCTTTAGCAAGACTGAGAAAGCATGCTTAAAATTACACACTTGTTTCAAAAACCAAGAAATAGGAGCATGCTGAATTTGAGCTTACCGAGCAATATCTTGGTAATGATCCCACTGATCCTTTCCAGAATTTCACCACACAATAATCATCCATTGGAAAATGTCCAGTCAAAATTTAAAATAAATATCTTTAACAGTTTTCTAGCACTGACATACAGAAGAGACGAACCGTCCATCACAATGACAGTCAGTTCCTTCAGACATCTCGATCAAATCAATCACAATCAGTCCACGTTGCAGTACACACACGTTCATCTAACGTTGTGAGAGACCTCTCTACTGCTGTAAAACCACATTAGGTCCGATAGGGAACACTATAAAGTGTGGATTATACAAAGAAACGAAGCAAAAAAGCTTTTTCGCAGAGCGATGCAGAACTTCCGGGATTTTCTCAGACATTTCGATCAAAACAATCACAATCGGTCCACAAAAGTCGCATTAAACCTCACGCTCTGCGTTAGACGTTCATCAAACGTTGTGGGAGAGTTCTCTACTGCTCTAAAACCACATTGGGTCCGATATAGAACACTGGAAAGTGTGGATTGTGGTCAAAAGTACAGAGGTGAGCAGAGGGTCAATTTCAATACCCATCAGTGAAACTTTGCCTCACAAACTCAAACTTCAACACATGCTGACTTCAAACTTGCTGTGACTTATTCAGAATTGAACAATGTTGCTAGCAAATAATTTTTTTCTCACTAAAATTGATAGTTGTTGAGTTATTTGCATTTGTGTTAGGAATATTGAGTTTTGGGAAACAGAGAAAGTGTTACACATTCCAAAAGGCTCATTTTCAAGCTCTTTTTCACACACACAAAAAGTAAATCCTAATAATTATTTTCTGCCAAAGTTGTTTTTGGGAGACCTTCTTTTCAACAGACTTGCTGAGAAATAAAATTTGTAATCCAAAATAATAATTTTGATGTATAAAGTCTGTTCACAACATTTGTGTAAGACTCAGACATGGGACAAGGGAATTGTGAAAAATACTGAAACTGAAGGCGCGAAGCGCCGGACCGACGGCGCAAAGCGCCAAGCAAGCTAGGGGGGTCCGGGGGCATGCCCCCCCCGGAAAAATGTTTTAATAGGGGAAGCCAAATGGTGCAATCTGATGCAATCTGAGTGCTCAGGAAAATTAACTTTCTAGGCTGTTCACTGAAACAGCTACAGTACTTACAAAAAAAAAGTAAAAATTTTTAAGTACTCACCCAAAATCACATGTCTGTTTTAGATTGATCTCTGCCATCAATAGTTGTGTGTTGGGTGTGCAAATACCAAAAAATTGTACATAGAAAAGTCTGTTCATTTTGTGACTGTTTATTCTTCATTTCATTGATACTCTGGGAAGTTTGCTGAAGAAATCCATCAGGTCACCACTGGAAACCTGCCTTTTCTTTGCTGGGGCCGGCACCACATTAGCTTCACTCACGGGCACAGATGACGATCTTTTGTTGATGGGGGTCTGCACCACCTTCATGGCGGAAGAAGAGGCCACCTTGGGAATACAAAACCCCGGAGACACACCATTAGCAGTGACTGGAGGTACAGTTTCCCGTCTCGAAGCACTGACCACAGCTGATGTGGAGGGTGTGGGAGTCTGCAGCTTATTTTTATAAGAAGAGGCTACCTTGCGGCTTCATGATTTCCGAGCAAAAGCAATGTGGGATGGTCTACGACTTCGGCCATCAACTGGAACCGTAGCATGATGAGGTACAACACGGGTTGATCTCCAGGGAGTTCCAGTGGCTGCCGAATCTTTGAGTCCACAGACGGCGTTGTTCGATGCAAATCCAATTTCAGTGCGTGTTTGTTGGTGGTGAGATGCTTTACCAACGCAGACTTTCCATTTGTCCCGTAATTGATGATTCCTTTCTCGCACCACTTGCAACTTGCTTCTCCAGGCACGTCGATTTTTACGATGGAATCGCCGATCAACTGGGATCTCTCCTTGCCCTTGTATTTCACTACAACTCTCTCCGACAGCCATTGCGCTTTCCATTTGTTTTTCACACTGTCAACCTTGTCGATGTTCGCGGACTCAACACTTTCATTTTTCGTCAACACTCGATAGAAGTAAATCGCCATTTTGACTGCTTCGACTTCACAACTGCACAAGCGCTCGGAGAATCCGAAAACGAGTATTTTCAGCTTCGGCAAAGATCGGCAATGATCATGACCAATCAAAACGAGCGCAAAGTTTGGATAAATGACGTCGCAGTACTTCGTGAAACATGACGGAACGACCCGACAACCGAACTTGCGAAGGCGCCAAAGTTCACCCTACCCCCCCCCCCCCCCCCAATTTTCTCTTTGGATTTGCGTCGATCTCAGAAATGACCCATTGACTTTTAAAAAATACGGAAATCAGTATAAATACGGATCAGTCCCATGTCTGAAGACTAGCACCATCGTCTTCAAAGGTTAAAATTCCACACAAAGATTCTGTCTTACCCCATGCAATCAGTGTCACTACATGCTACAATGGTTGTATTTCATGGTTAAGTTTTTAAAAAATCAGAAAACTTTTGTTTTGACTTGATAAAACAACATTTTAACGACCGAGACAAAAATTGCGTTAACATTTTGCAACTTTATCTTCAAATAAATCAAACATGTTTTATCTTTTTTTTTACATGAAGTGGATTTTCCTGCAATTGTGTGACTGCAAAATAATTGTGTGTTGCAAAAATCTAGATATTTGATATATTTTATGAAAAAAATGAAAACAAGTTCCGGGCCTTATTAGTTGTGTACAGACCAAAGTGCTCAATTTTGAGAGAAAACAGCTAAAATCAGATGGTGTGTGCATTATTATGTTATCAAGTTGCTGGTAAATAGGACTATTGATTATTCAGCTTTGCTGTGGTCTTTTTGTCAGGACTGAAATCACACTCTGCATGTACTTTTAGTGAGGAAAACCATGGCAAGTGGAATTAAGAATGGTGTTAGTGTTGTGAACATCCAAAAACCACAAAAATCAACTTTAAAACTTGGTGGGGATAAAGAATTAAAACCTTCTGGTTAAGTTCTACATTGTTGAACACAGACACACTCTCAAGATTCCATTTAGGCACATTTTTAGAAAAACACACTCTGTTCACAACATTACGCACACATCTGTGTGTGTAATGTTGCAAACAAACTTATCTAGCTATATACAGAAGGCCAAACAATAATTAAACCAAACCACCATTTCATTCTACATGTATTATTACTATAAACATTCTTGTACAAGAATCAAACCAAAATTTTGTTTTTCTAGATCTTTCATGTAGTTCATAACAATACACCATCCAGTTCATAACATTACACCATTAAAGTACATTACAAGAGCAACAAATATTCAATGGCTATTTTAAGTTTTAATGAATACATCAATGTTGACAGAATATTCAGTTTTGTTAAATTGAATGTTTTGGTGATCAGGAACTGTTTCATCACACTTTTAAAAATTGGTTTTGTGTTATGTTGTGAACAAAATGGTGTTATGTTATGAACAAACACGCACTCTTTTTTTTACTGCACGTAATAAGAGCATGGTGTGCATGGGAAGGAGTGCAAAATGTAGCTGTCTTCCTTATGCACCTTCTGAAACATTGTTCCTGATTCAGAATGTAAAATTTGTCACAAAAAAAAGAAGAAGAAGTTTGTCACGGTGTAATGTTGTGAACAGACATTGATCAGAATTCAATTTTTGGGGTTTACAAAGAGTATATTCAATTATTTTTATTTTCTGATTTCACTTTTAAGTTTTCTGATGTCCATTGCTAAACTTGGACTGTGAGAATAAGTACATAATGGTCCAACAGATGTGCTTAAATGGAAAAAATGTAACCATTTAAAATGGTCGAAAGACTGAAGTATGTATCTAATGATATATATACATTCCCAATGCAATTGCTTTTCTTTAAATATGTGTTTGTTACATTTAGAATACATCTAAAAACTGTTTAATACTAAAATTGACATATTTAATGCTTAAAGCATGACTTTCAATGAGGAATTGTGTTGTGGCGTTATGTTGTGAACAGACTCGTTATTATCTTTTCTATAGTCTTTGTTAACTAGTTTTCAGTTCAAATTTGTAATGTGTATGACAGTTTTGACTCATGTGGTGAGTTCTCAAGATGTAATAATAAAGATTTCCACTTTTTAAAGTCTATACAGTGTGTGTTTGAAATGTGTGATGGTGTTAATGTTGTGAACAGACTCAAAATCTTTTTTCAAAAATGCAACCAAACAAAGCATCATCTTAAATTTATGTGTTGTGTAGTTGATTCTCATGACAAATCCTACCATATTCATGCAAAACTGTTAAGTTTTCATAAAGTTTACTTTTAGGAACTCATGTAACAGCTCTCTGCTCACCTCCGTACTTTTGACCTTATACAAACGAAACGAAGCGAAGTAGCTTTGGCGCAGCGTGCGGCGGGTGGGAGGCAACTGAATGCGCTTTGGCGCACTGTGCGGCAAATGGGACGAGAAGAGTTAAACTCCAGAAAGTTCACAATTGCACTTTTAGGCTAGTTTTTTTAATGTCCCAAGCGTACCCATGTCTCTCCACTCCTACATACACTTCACTGGCTCCCCATCTCTCAGAGGATAGATTATAAACTTGCTACTTTGTGCTTCAAGGCCATCAACAACACCGCACCACATGCTCTTACAGAAATTCTTACAGTCTACACACCCTCCAGATCTCTACGCTCAGCTGCTGACTCTAGAATACTTAAGGTCCCCCGCCGTAACAAGAAAACTCAAGGACAGCGTGCCTTCTCCTATATATTGGACCTGTAACCTGGAATAGTCTCCCTCTCTCAGTCCGTCATTCTGACACTGCCCCAGTTCAAAAGTGCTCTAAAGACCCACCTCTTCCGATCCGCCTTTCCCGCTGAGCTGCTTCGCCTCACTTGACCTGGTATGCAAGTGCTGTGTATATTGTATAGTTTGTTCTATTGGACTTTAGTTTTTGTTTTTGTTTATGTGTGTAGTGTGTGAGTTTTTGTGGGAATGTGGTGTTGAGTGGTTGTATGAGTGTTGATTCTTTGGATTGTAAACGCCATGAGCTTGCCTGTCAAGGGAACGTATGTGCGTAAATAAACTATATTATTATTATTATTATTATTATTATTATTATAGAGGAATGCTGAAGGCAAGCATTTGTGAAACCCAAAGCTTATCTTCAGCTTGAACCTGAACACAAGAAAGCTTGCTGTTATTAAGTGTTAACAATCATCTCTAAAAGTTTTTGATAGCTATTGATTTGAATGCCTATCCTCTGAAACTCACTTCTGGTGCATGGTCAAGATGGAATCAAGTGGCTCAAAAAAGTTGTTATGTTCGCCAACTTGATAAACTTATGGATTCTTCTGCACTATACAGTGGGAAGAACTAAGGCTATAACTACAGTTGCCACCAACGGCCAAGTCCAAAAGTGCATTAATAAGCCAGACAGAGTGAGCTGGCCAGCTGGAACCCTTGAACAGGCATGTAATCATACAAAAACCCACTGCAATGAGTCAAAAATAGGCAATTTCATGACAAGGGTACCACACAAACCCACCTGTTCTTGCAGTAATCCTTGCTGTGGACATCATTCAAGCAGTTCAACAACCAGCACACAAAACTTACCTGTGGGGGCATTGTCCAGCAGGTGGAGGTCATACGCGCCCTGGTACCCCACGCGGTAGTTGGTGCGTGCGCCGGAGTCCCACTGCACCACCACGGTCTTGTCTGGGGAAGTCTGGCTGCCCGGCTTGCCAAACTCCACCACCGTGCCGACGTGACCTTCTCCGTCATCTTGGTTGCCCCACTTCCAGTCCACGCCCCGCACAACGCGCAGCCCCACCTCCATCGCACCCTCACCACACCACACCTGCAAAAAGATGCCAATACAACATTTTATACAATAAATATAAAAATATTTTACTCCAAATACTCACATTTTTTGGTGTCATTGTACTGTATGAGGGCAATGTTTGGCTGGCGTCACTTGATAATCCCCTTTTCAGGTGGAGCCCATGCTAGCTGGACTCATGGGGCTTGTTCCAGTAGCTCTGCCAGGAGCGCGGTCCTGTGCAGCTAGAGAGGGCATTAGAGCTACATCAGACTATGGCTTTTAGAGCATTCTGAGTAGCATGACACAGTAGTTGCTGAGGGCCAATGGATGAGGGGTGGAGTAGTGTGGGATGGGATGGGACAGGTGAGGCGTGGGGTTGAGTGGGATGGGATGGGATGAGACAGGTAAGGGCTGGGGTAGAGTGGGATGGGATGGGACAGGTATGTGTGTGTGTGTGTGTGGGGGGGGGGGGGGTAGAGTGGGATGAGATGGGATGAGACAGGTAAGGGCTGGGGTAGAGTGGGATGAGATGGGATGAGACAGGTAAGGGCTGGGGTAGAGTGGGATGGGATGGGACAAGTGAGAGGTGGTGTAGACTGGAATGGGATGGAACAGGTGAGGGCTGGGGTAGAGTGGGATGAGATGGGATGGGACAG
Source organism: Theodoxus fluviatilis (assembly GCA_034096865.1). Taxonomy (NCBI): domain Eukaryota; kingdom Metazoa; phylum Mollusca; class Gastropoda; order Cycloneritida; family Neritidae; genus Theodoxus; species Theodoxus fluviatilis. The sequence continues at coordinate 21,822 of JAWQFJ010016461.1, read as the reverse complement.
GTAAGGGCTGGGGTAGAGTGGGATGGGATGGGACAAGTGAGAGGTGGTGTAGAGTGGGATGGGATGGGAAAGGTGAGGGCTGGGGTAGAGTGGGATGGGATGGGACTGGTGAGGGCTGGGGTAGAGTGGGATGGGATGGAACAGGTGAGGGGGGGGGGGTGGGGGTAGAGTGGGATGGGATGGGACAAGTGAGAGGTGGTGTAGAGTGGGATGGGATGGGAAAGGTGAGGGCTGGGGTAGAGTGGGATGGGATGGGACAGGTGAGGGGGGGGGGTAGAGTGGGATGGGATGGGACAAGTGAGAGGTGGTGTAGACTGGAATGGGATGGGACAGGTGAGGGGTGGGGTAGAGTGGGATGGGATGGGACAGGAGAGGGGTGGGGTAGAGTGGGATGGGATGGGAAAGGAGAGAGGTGGGGTTGAGTGGGATTGGATGGGACAGGAGAAGGGTGGGGTAGAGTGGGATGGGATGGGACAGGAGAGGGGTGGGGTAGAGTGGGATGGGGTGGGACAGGAGAGGGGTGGGGTAGAGTGGGATGGGATGGGACAGGAGAGGGCTGGGGTAGAGTGGGATGGGATGGGACAGGAGAGGGCTGGGGTAGAGTGGGATGGGGTGGGACAGGAGAGGGGTGGGGTAGAGTGGGATGGGATGGGATGGGTTGGGACAGGGGAGGGCTGGGGTAGAGTGGGATGGGATGGGATGGGATAGGTGAGGGGGGGGGGGGTAGAGTGTGATGGGATGGGATGGGACAGGTGAGGGCTGGGGTAGAGTGGGATGGGATAGGTGAGGGGGGGGGGGGGGTAGAGTGGGATGGGGTGGGGTGGGACAGGTGAGGGGTTGGGTATTGTGGGATGGGATGGGATGGGATGGTACGGGGGAGGGCTGGGGTAGAGTGGGATGGGATGGGATGGGATGGGGAAGGGGTGGGGGGGGGGGGGGGTAGAGTGGGATGGGATGGGACAGGTGAGGGGGGGGGGGTCGAGTGGGATGGGATGGGATAGGTGTGGGCTGGGGTAGAGTGGGATGGGATGGGACAGGTGAGGGTGTGTGGGTTAGAGTGGGATGGGGTGGGACAAGTGAGGGGTGGGGTAGAGTGGGATGGGATGGGACAGGTGAGGGGTGGGATAGAGTGGGATGGGATGGGGTGAGGGGGGGGGTAGAGTGGGATGGGATGGGATGGGACAGGGGAGGGCTGGGGTAGAGTTGGATGGGATGGGATGGGACTGGGATGGGATGGGGTGGGACAGGGGAGGGGTGGGGTAGAGTGGGATGGGATGGGATGGGATGGGACAGGGGAGGGCTGTGGTAGAGTGGGATGGGATGGGAGGGGATAGGTGAGGGGGGGGGGGGGGTAGAGTGGGATGGGATGGGACAGGTGAGGGGTGGGGTTGAGTGGGATGGGATGGGATAGGTGTGGGCTGGGGTAGAGTGGGATGGGATGGGACAGGTGAGGGTGGGTGGGTTAGAGTGGGATGGGGTGGGACAAGTGAGGGGTGGGGTAGAGTGGGATGGGATGGGACAGGTGAGGGGTGGGATAGAGTGGGATGGGATGGGACAGGTGAGGGGTGGGATAGAGTGGGATGGGATGGGACAGGTAAGGGGTGGGGTAGAGTGGGATGGGATGGGACAGGGGAGGGCTGGGGTAGAGTGGGATGGGATGGGACAGGTGAGGGTGGGTGGGTTAGAGTGGGATGGGATGGGACAGGTGAGGGGTGGGATAGAGTGGGATGGGATGGGACAGGTGAGGGGTGGGGTAGAGTGGGATGGGATGGGACAGGTGAGGGGTGGGGTAGAGTGGGATGGGATGGGACAGGTGAGGGTGTGTGTGTAAAATGAGATGGGATGGGACAGGTGAGGGGTGGGGTAGAGTGGGATGGGATGGGACAGGAGAGGGCTGGGGTAGAGTGGGATGGGATGGGACAGGTGAGGGGTGGGGTAGAGTGGGATGGGATGGGACAGGTGAGGGTGTGTGTGTAGAATGAGATGGGATGGGACAGGTGAGGGGTGGGGTAGAGTGGGATGGGATGGGACAGGTGAGGGGTGGGGTAAGAGTTCTAAATTACAAAACAATGTAGTTGTGACTGATATTAGTTATTACTTAGAACTTGATCAGTTGGTGTATTTTTTTAATCCTAGGTGTGTATACAGGGGTGTTCAAACCCACTCACCCAGTCACCCATAGAGAGTTCAAATTTTGTCGGGTGACTTAAAACTGTAGTCACTCGCCCAATAGGCGAGTAAAAAAATTGAAGCACTTCAATGCTATATTCTGTTGTCTGTGACTTAATATCAACTGTCAAATCATGGACACTACTTAGGTGACCCTCCACCATAAAATGAGCATAAAGTCACCTTTGGATGATTTTCACTTTTTATTTTCTTGTTGTATTTTTCCACACTACGAAATGGTGAAGATCATTTGACAAGATAAGTATTGGTCGCTGAGTTATGTGAACTCAAACACAGTATCCCCAAATTGGGCAATTTTGAGAAAACATGGTTTAAACATTGCTGATGTTCAAAGTAAAATTTTCCTTAGCAACCACGAGTCGATTTTGTACAAATTTTGACCACTCACGACGGTGATCTGATAATTTATTATTTAGACATAATTTGGCTATAATATGTTGCTCCAGAGGCAGACTCCATAAGAATTCCACACTACTATCATTATGTTCCCTCCCAGCCTACTGAATGCGTTATTAGTCCAACTGGTTCATGAAAGTTGCCACCTGATTGGCTGTTGGTAATCATGCGATAAAATGAGCCAATGGTGTATGAGGAGAGAAAAACCTGATGTTTGAAAACGAGTATACACCTTCTTTTCTGTCTTTTTAATGGGCTGATTCAGACATTCTAGCTACTGAAATGATTCCTTTCAAAGAGCGGGAAGGCAGCCTATTCTATCCGTGTGAACTCGACGGATTGATCTTCTGGGATGATGGAGAGATAGGCTCCCAAAGGATGATTTTTTGTGATGCTTTGAACAGAGGTATATTTTGGGTACTTGGAGCAATTTTCCCACATTTTATATTGTGAGGGTGTGGAGGAATGGTGGTTGATGCCGTATGAAGTGAAATCTCGAAATCATCTACCCATCACCTCTATAACAATATTGGCCTCTACCACAAAGCAGCCTGAGGTGACTTACTCATTTTGTGGTGAATGGTCACTGTTACTGTCGTAGAGTCTGTGGTCATGCCATCTGCCACAGTGTTTCTCATTTCGTGTTAAGAAGCCGCAAGTTTCAGTCATTTTTTAACTTCATTTGCAAAAAGCTCAAAATTGAATTAGAGCATTCTTGACCAACAGTTTAAATGGATATGTTTGTTGTGTGCATGAGCAATGCAAGTAAACCACCACCAGGTAATAACAGATAAAGAGAATGGTTGGGGAGGGGTGGTGGGTGGAGGAGAACAGCAAGATCTGAAAAGAAGCATTTTGTTAGCACATTGATATTACTATCAGAAGATGACAGTAAGGCAGAGAGATCGTTTTATAACTACTTCTATTCTCAAGTTCTACTATAATTGATAGTTGTGCAATTTTGTTCCAGAAAGCTTATTATTAAAGCCATATGTTTGTGAAGTTTCCTTGTCAGTTCTGAATCGGTTTATGTTAAACTGGTACTAACATGACTCTATTGTGTTCTAGTCAGCTGGACTGATTTCAATGACTACTCAGTACTGTACAGTTTATTGTCATTTAATGCCAGAATGTTGTTTTGTGAAATTTCTTAGTTTTGAGTTTGTTCATGTTTAATTACTGCCTTAGCAAAATCCTAAATTTTATCACTCTTCATACAACTTTACTTCAGACAATGCATGCATTACAGTTTCTTAATTTCTTGCTTTTTGAATGTGTTGAGGTCTGTAATGTGATTAAGAAAACAAGGAAGAGGCAGCCTAAAGTTGCAAGCACTCAGATTAAGCTCATTGATTCGCCGGTAGCCAGCGGTACTCCAGGAAGCAAAAGTGTACCTGCTGATGTCAGGTTTCCCAGTCAGATAGGTCGACAGTACCTGAACAACTTTTATCAGTCTAACCACTTTCTATATTCTTAAAAACAATCACAATCAGTATATTTCTTACATCATTATAACATGTCTTTCAATCAAAATGCTCAGCAACATATCTAGGAAAATGGAAAGTGGTCTAGATTTATAAAAGTTGTTTAAGTTCTATGGACATATTTGACTGGGTGATCTGACATTAGCAGGAATACTAGTGTTGGTGTAGCTACTTTCCTTTTAATAGGACTGGGAAAGCACCTAAACAAATGGGAGGGGCGGGGGTGGGGTGGGGGGTGGGGAGGGGTGGGGGTGGGGGGGTGGGCGGGGGTGGTGGTGGTTGGGGGGGGGGGGGGGATTTCTTCAGTTCTGAAAAATTTGTTTCAAAATTCATCAACAATCCAGGTTTTCAACACAACTTTCTCCTTCGGATGATAATATCTGTCTGAGAACAGGTTCTACATCAATGCATTTTCAACCATGGTTTTGGTTGTGCTGACATTTTTCTCCCAAAAACAAACTGCATGGAGGTGGGTACCAAAGATCACCACCACCACCATCATCATCATCATCATCATCATCATCATCATCATCATCATCATCATCATCTTATTACTATCAGCAGCAGCACTACCATGAGGCAAAGGAGTCGGAGAGCTGAGAGGACACTGAATAAGTCACTTTCCCCTTAAAGTAGATTTAGGTGATTAGTAAGGATGGTGAAAAAAAAACAATGGTCAGAAAGATTAGTCAAGGCATTTTGTTTACTGACAACTGCACTTTGTCGGCTCTGGTACGTGACAAGGGTGAAAAAACACCACCTCATGGATTTCGTGGAAGTAAACAAACAAAACTGTGACACGTAGAACCACTGTCTCGACCCTCGATCAAAGATCGGGAGCACAAAGTGATATATTGACTGCCATCAAAGGTTCACGAAACATTTACTCTGTGTTTACGGTAAGGGTAGACAACGAATTCAAGCCTTGTCACTTTAGGGAGTGTACTCAAGAATCTCAACAGGAGGAGGATGTCGACCGAAGTGTCGACTCGCTCCCCCTCAATTTCCAGTTCCTAACAGATCTAAACCCAGCGACGATTTAAGTTTCGCATACTAGACACGAGTCATCGCGTTTTTTCCACCCCACATCAACCCGTAAAATGAAAATGAATACCTTGGAAGAACTCGAAATGACAACTGTTTCTTTCGACAGTACTAGTTCCGTCCTGCAGTTGTAGGAATACCCATCGTCTTCACACATTTCGCAGCCATGAATTAGCACACAGCGAGTTGGCGGATAAATATCGATCAGAAAAGTTTTAAAATATTATTTTGATTTTTGATGGTCTCATGCGATCTATATACTTGAAAAATATTCATTAAGAACTCAAATTAATTTTCTGACGCTAAAGTCTGACATGCACATGACAAGCAGTAGTACGGGCTATTGTTGACGGCTGCAACAACTCTTCCCGCACCGAGACCTCCTTTCATTCAATATTAGAAGCCTTGTGAGCACATCGAAATGTTAGAAACCTCATATACATTTATTGAATATTGATGAGTATGAAATTGACATTTCGCATCTCCGGTTGCACCGGTATTATTTTTTCAATCGATTTCGAGAGAATATTGCATTACTAATGCACTGAGGTCTGAATCACCACTTCCGAAAACACTGCAGTTTCGTTTTATTTGCAATGTACACGCCTAAAGAATTTTGACAGTGAGTTCTGTCATTCTGTTCTTAAAATTATCGTGTTTAATGCCTTTCTCGGGGATAATTCAAAATTGGCCATACTCGACAGCAGGGGCGTTCCATCTCCGAACCCCTCCTTACGAGCCTCGTTTTCGCACCAGTCCAGAGATCTAGGGGAAAATATTTGGTCGCCATCTTGTTGTCTACTGGAAGAGGTCACTGCTAGGGATCGAGTTGTTTTTGGCGCTTCCTCCGCAATGGGGGAGACGAAAATCATATACCACATAGATGACGAGGATACACCATATTTGATAAAATTACCCATCCCTGCCGATCGGGTGACCCTCGGGGATTTTAAAAATGCTCTGAACCGCCCGAACTACAAGTTTTTCTTCAAGTCTATGGACGATGATTTTGGGTAAGTTTCTTCAACTCCAGGCTTTGTTGCACCGTTATTTCTATCGGTGTCTTTCTGATCGTCAGCTATCAAAGTTGAGAGTGGACTGTACGTACGAATTGCGTCTAATGGGTAGAACGCTTGACAAGCACAGAGATAACCTCGTCGAGTCGGTGCTCGGCCGAGGCCGTTGTAAATAAAGCAGTCCATCCCTGCAGACTCATTCCAGTTTCCAACTGAATGTGAATACGTCTACGAATCGCAACGACGAGGCATAGAGAGCTGTCTACATTTGCATTTGTAGTGTACGTGCGTTACTGAGACGTGTGCTTATGGGGGTTTCACATGTGATCGTTCACAAAACTAGCCTTGCATAAATTTACATGAACCATGACTGTCGAGGTATCTGACGTGTTTCTATCGGCACCCATCCCCAGACCCCTCTGACATTGTCTACCAGTCGTGAAAGGAATCATCCGATATTGCTCAGTGTTCATGTGTCTATTCTATCTGCTGTTCAAAGAGGCATCGCCTCGTTCGATTGCCCAGACATGTGCTCGATGTGCGGAAGGCGGCACTTTGGTTTGGGTTCTTTCATGTCGACGTGCCGCACTTTGAATCATGTCCCAGACCAACAGTGCTACTTCGAGCCCCATAATGTGAATGTTGGAGATCTCTCGAGTATTTCGTCGATAGGAAATACACTCTCGATTGCTATGAACTCGACTGCCCTGCTTTCCCATCATATTATTTTATGGTTACGTTGCGCTCTTCCATTGTTGTCGATTTAGTAACGGTCGCTGTCAAGTCATAAACCAGGGTCAGGCTGTGGCGTCGATCATTAGACACCTGGGTTGGTCGTAACTTGGCTGGGTTGAGAGCTAGGCTACTCATGGGACAAGCCTTCGATCATGTGTGGCGTGTGGCTCGGCTTTCCTGTTATTTTTAATGAATTTTCAATCATTCTTGGCGTCTGTTTACACCAGTGTACTGTCTTTGTACTTGGATAAGGAATGAAGTCAGTTTCGTCGTGTCACACGAGCAGGCAACGGTTAAGTGTTTTCATTGAACACTGCATCTCTTCATTGGAAAGTTTGTCTGTTAAAGTGTTATGCAAGTTGTGAAGTCATTGTTTTGGGAGTGAAGATGAAAGGGAACGCCTTGTTTCACATTCTACAAATCTTCAATGTCATGAAGTGTGGATGTGTATAGAGGATCTGCTTGCATACATGTATATATATATGTACACAGAGGAATGATCCAGGACTTATAAGTTACACTTTATGATGATGAACCATTTTTTTGTTACATCAAAATCGACTGGACCATCTTGAACATTAGTAAAGATGAGATTATGACAAAATTACAATTTCCATCAAATCATTCCTCTGACAGTGTTAGCACAGTTGGAGGTAATGAAAAGTGTGGTGCTGTATTCCATTCCTAGTGTTGTGTTCACCAGTGCAGGTGCACTTTCCTTGAATGAATTATGCATCCATGTATAGGTGCATTAGAAAGTGCCACATGTGTATGGCCACAGATGTAAGAATGGAAAAAAAGAAAAATACACTGCAGTTGCTTGTAAAATGCCTTAATCTTTCTCCTCTGTCCCCCTTGTGTCTTTTGTAATTGAAAATGTTGGATTGTCTCAGACCTAAGTATGATTTTGTTATTGTCATAAACGCTTCCTCCTCCCCCTCCACCTCCTCCCCCTCCCCCTCCCCCCCTCCTCCTCCTCCCCCTCCTCCCCCTCCTCTCCCTCCTCCCCCCTCCTCCTCCTCCTCCTCCTCCTCCTCCTCCTCCTCCTCCTCCTTCTCCTCCTCCTCCTCCCTCCTCCTCCTCCCCCCCCCCCCCCCTCACCCCCCCCCCCCCCCCCTCCTCCTCCTCCTCCTCCTCCTCTGCCACTGCCTCCTCTGCCACTGCCTCCTCTGCCACTGCCTCCTCTGCCACTGCCTCCTCTGCCACTGCCTCATCTGCCACTGCCTCCTCTGCCACTCCTTCCTCCTCTGCCACTGCCTCCTCCTCTTGCTACTGTCACCTCCCCTGCCGCTGCCTCCTCCTCTTGCCACTGTCACCCCCTCTGCCACTGCCTCCTCTTCTGCCACTGCCTCCTCTTCTGCCACTGCCTCCTCTTCTGCCACTGCCTTCTCTTCTGCCACTGCCTCCTCCTCCTCCTCCTCCTCCTCCTCCTCCTCCTCCTCCTCCTCCTCCTCCTCCTCCTCCTCCTCCTCCTCCTCCTGCTGATTCATTGTTGTCATCCCTATCATTGCTGTAATTGTCATCATCACGCAGGGATATAAGGAATAGATGATGCATGCTGATTGGCTCCAGTCACATGCAAACACTGGGGTCTAGGAAGGGACAGAGAAACAGGAAAATGGCAATATGCATGCCCATTTGTGTATACACTTACACAAACATGCTAATGGCATGCAGTTGCATACACAGCATGCTGAACACAAAGGCATTCTCCCTCCCTCCCTCTCCTCCCTCCCCCTCCCTCCCTCCCTCCCCTCCCTCCTCCCTCCCTCCCTCCCCCCCTCCCTCCTCCTCCCTCCCCCTCCCTCCCTCCCTCCCGCCCTCCCTCCCTCCTCCTCCCTCCCTCCCTCCCTCCCTCCCTCCCTCCCTCCCTCCCTCCCTCCCTCCTCCTCCCTCCCTCCCTCCTCCCTCCCTCCCTCCCTCCCTCCCTCCCTCCTCCCTCCCTCCCTCCCTCCCTCCCTCCCTCCCTCCCTCTCTCTCTCTCTCTCTCTCTCTCTCTCTCTCTCTCTCTCTCTCTCTCTCTCACACACACACACACACACACACACACACACACAGAGACTTGGGCACATGCGCATACAAAATGCTCAAGGAAATGCTTACTGTATTATGCCTTGAAAGCTAACCTCTATCTTTTTTTTTTTTTGGTGTGTGAACAAGTATGCTGTATTGTCCAGTGAGGTAGGCGGCTAGTTGAATTATGACAGAGAGTAGGAGGCAGTTGACATGGAATATCTAGTTCTCTTATATACATGTTAAAGCACTTGAAGGGTTGTCTAAAATTCACACACTGGTTATGATTGAACTCATGTACCTTTGAATGAAACTAATCCAAGCTCTTCTCTAAATTTGCAGGGTGGTCAAAGAAGAAATAATTGATGATGACACAAGGCTGCCATGTTTCAATGGCAGAGTGGTATCTTGGGTAAGTGTGAAGTCATTGTCTCCCCTCTCCTTAGCCCTGCTTATTGAAGTGTCATGTATATAATGTGCTTTTCTCTGTTACGTCTGTATGTCCAGTAATCAAATTTTCATCATGTATTCAAGTGTGCATTTTTATTTATGGGAACAAAGTGCTCGTTTCTTCATTCATATACTATTCCACCTCTTTATCTACAACACTTCTATCATTTTCACTCATTCCAAAGCATCGTCTGAGTGCTTATCCATCCATCTACCCATCCATACATGTATCTATGTGTTTGTGCATGCATCTGCCTTCTTATCAAACTAGCTACCCATTTACCATTAGTTTTCTGTCCATTTTTCTACATGTATACAATACAATACAGTATGTACAACTAATCTTTGCTGCTGCTAGGACAGAATTAGTTTTGTCTCTCTCTCTCTCACACACACACACACACGCACACACACACACGCACACACACACACACACACACACACACACACACACACACACCTCTGGACATAGTCAACAATATGAATAAACATGAATAAAAATAATGTTATAAATGGATTGCAAAAAATGAAAAAAATCTGAGCCAGATCAGCATAGTAACAAGAGTTAAATAAGAAACATTGAAAAGAGAGAGAAGGTGCAGAAAACACTTAACATTTCTAGCCAGTGGGTTAATAAAGAAGAAAAGACAATACTCATTCGACAAGCTTACTTTCACTGTGTGAAACATCAATGGAGAGGGTGCCAAATAACATGAGTGAAAGGTGTCATTGGATAAATTTAACCATCATCACTTTTCCAACCACCCATCATTGATCATTTCAAGGGGCAGTTTTGATATCATTTTCAACCCCAGTAAGACTAAGAGTAAGCTTGAATCTGCACAAGGGTGTACTCTCCCATCCACTCAAGGAGTATGCTGTAGATTTCTGCCTATTTATCCTTGTTTACTGTTCACCATCCTTATGAAATTGACCATCCGTTGACATGTACTTTGTTCACTCAGGCATGGCATACATTGGTATGTCAGCTTGATAAATGATAGTCAATCTGCTCTGTCCATCTTTATTTCTGTGGATTGCCACCCCATATTTTCATTTGCCACCATCCATCCTCTAAATTTTCGCATCACATTCATCCATCCACCCACATCGACCAGTTGAACTATCTACCCCTCACTCGCTCCCTCTCTCTATCCATCCCTCCCTTCAATCAGTTCATCCATCCTTCATCCATTTGTCCGTCTGTCCGTCCGTCCGTCCACCCATCCATCCATCTATGCATCCATGTTCTTTCCTGTGCACCCATTCATCCATTTATTTTTACATTCAACCATCCATGTACCACTTTGCCCATTGACCCATAGACGTAGCTGCTCAATGTACTGAATGGGTGCAAGCTGTCTCAGTATTTGTGCTCATTCAGATGTCACATGTCAAAGCTGTGCTGCTTGGTGCAGTGCAGAGGCAGATGTTCAGGCCAGGGCCTTTGGCAGCACAAACCACACTGATAGATGGGGAGACTCAGTGGAACACACACACACACAAGTATGCACGCACGCATGCATGCATGCACACACACACACACATGCACATACACACACACACGCGCACGCGCACACACACACACACACACACACAAGTATGCACGCATGCAAGCATGCACACACACACACACATGCACATACACACACACGCACACGTGTGCACACACACACACATACTGGCATGCACACACGCTATCCTCATGCATCTCTTGCGTGCACCCAGGGCTGGGATTGGTAGTGCAGGCGTATGTGTGTGTGAAAGAGTGTGTGCCCATGCCTTAAGGGGCTGTTCAAACAATGGCGGGAGAGGAGGGGGCTGTGGTGGCGTTGCTGTGGCAGCTCCAATGCTGCAGGGGAGCAAATAGTGGCCCAGAGAAAAACAAACCTTCCTCTGGCCAGGCGCATGAATCATGCAGCTGTAGTACTGATGGTGGTGGTTGCTGTGCTGGTGTGCATGGTGGTCCACAATGTCCCCATGAAAACCTCCCTCCCTGATTGAACAACACCCGTTTGTCACCCTGCCTGGTGTACCCAGCCAGGGGCTGTGTGTCAATGGCAGGGTGGTGAATAAGATCAGGGTGCCTGAGGCCATGATGAATAAATAGGTTTTGGAGTACAGGAGTGAAAGCTAAATGGATTTTAAAAAATCTTTCTGGTTCTTAAAACTGTATAATTAATGATGGTAATGGGTTATGGTTGTTATAACATTATATGCTAGGAATTTCTCTTTTGTTGATACATATCTCAGGAAATAACACATCCATAGATCTGCCGTTTTCTTGCCTACCTGCAGTAGGACCTGCAAAGGGGATGCCTTGACTATTCGCACAGAAAAGTTCAACTGATCTACTAATTCAATGTTTCTTGCTCCCAAATGTCTGTCTCTGCTTCCATCAGGTCTTGATTATTGGTAACATGAAGAATTTTGACCATGAATGGTTTTGTCTATTCATTTCAAGAGGTAGCAGTTCAGGCAAGAAACCTTTCTTTGCTGTCTTCCTTTGTCCTTGAGCTTAGGTCTGGAAAGTTCCCCCAAAAGGAAGGAGCTTAAGGATAGCATATAATGGATGGCTGGATATTCTGGGCAGTGTGAATCCAGGCTACAGAAAGCTGTTGCAGTAATTCCCAACCTGCTGTCAGGCAGGCCAGTTTCAGCAGTAAAGTCCTCCATGAGATTGAAAAGGGTGGGTGATGGGTCTGGGTGGTAGGAAAGGGTGGTTGGTGATGGGTAGAAGGGAAGAGGGGTGGGGAGGGGAGGCTGATGCTTTGCCTTCCATGGGAGGCTGTTGGGACCCTGGCTTGATCTGGAGGTGAGGGTTTAGCAAGTATCAAGTGATACTGTGTGATATGGTTACAGGCCAGACATAGGTGGCTGTTGCCCGTCTACACCTGCCTTGATGTACTGCTCTTGGCATATATAGGAACCCAAAGCATCTACAGTACCAGTATTTTTTTATATCATTTCTAACACACACATACACACACCCTCCTCCCACATCTCAATGTCAGCTTACAGTATCTTCCCCTCCAACCCAGTAGGCAAAAGTCTGTTAGCTGATTTCCCATGTCTTTTTCCCATTCTTCTTGCCAGTGAGCTTTATTCCCTCTCCTTTTCACCTGCATAATGTGCTGCCTTGTGATCTTAACATTGCAAACAATCCAAACCATCACAAACATACCTAAATCCACTCTTCAAGTTTTGAAGCACCCCTCTTACACACACATTCACACACACACACATGCACGCACACACACACACACACACACACACACACACACACACACACACACACACACACACACTCACTCACTCACTCACACTTGCTCTAATACCAACTGTCTTGACATGTATAGAGAAAGGAAAGTGACTGTGCGACCAACTTTCAAATTTGAAGAAAAAGGTGTCGGAGGTTGGCCTACCTCAGGCACTGGTTGTGTCTTGACATGCCTTCCAAATCTAAGTTCTATAATTCAGTGTCATATTATTATGTGCCCAACCACCCAAAGCCTTCATCCCTACCCTACCGGGTCTGCCCATCCATCTCTCTAACCACCCCAACAACTGTCCTGAACTTTTCAGCTGAAGTCAAAGAATGTTTAAGTCCCTTGACCAACACTGATACACCAGTAGCTGCTCTGAAAAGTCTTGAGTGAGGGCTTCATATTTGAGTGCTTAAATTAATTAAATGTAACTGGCTGTGTGGTCAGCCTTTGAAGTTGAGACTGCACCCTGATTCATGGCTGTGATATGTTGCTTTCATACTGTGTGGTGATGAGAGAGTAGGTTGATTGAAGAGGTGAACAGTTGCTTGAAGAGACCTACTTGAAAGATTCATATGAACCTCCTTCTCCTTGATCAAAATCATGTTCCTTGCTTTGACATAATAACTCGGCATAACTGTGCAGGGGTGTTTTTTTTAAATCTGGACACCAGTTTTCAGTTCAGGGTTTAATGGAGCTCTGTGTCTATGCTCAATCAAGGATGAAAAGAAACTATCAGGTGAAGCACTTGGGTGTGTGTGTGTGTGTGTGTGTGTGTGTGTTGGAAAATGATCCAGTAGTGAGAGGTGCATCTGGCAACCCCCCTGTTGCCTGCATCTTTCTTGTCTTTCATTAGTTCTCTGATCTTGAAATGTGTCTGAATTAAGTTTTGTTTTAGAGAAGAAAAAAAAAGAAGTAGAGTGACCTAATTGATGAATGGGAGAAAAAAGGTAATCAGATGTGAAAGGAAAGCTAGTTATCTTCTAAACAGGTTGAAAGAAAAAGTTGTTAGGTTTGTTTTTCTTGTAAGGAAAGAAAAGAAAATTAGAAATCCAAATTTGTCATGCCATCAGTCCAAGTGAGACCATGTCACCTTTGAACTTTTAAAAAGTAATGCAGTTAATACAATGCACACTACTTACGTGGGTCAGGGGTCTTCAAATGGAAACTCCAATCCCCCCCCTTACCCCCCCCCCTCTCTCTCTCTCTCTCTCTCTCTCTCTCTCTCTCTCTCTCTCTCTCTCTCTCTCTCTCTCTCTCTCTCTCTCATTCTCTTTCTCTCTTTCTCATTATTCTCAATGAACCCCAGCTTGATTTCCAACACCCCTGGTGATCCAGGCTGGTGTTATGGCAGAGAAGGCATATTTTTGCAACGGTGTCTTGCCAAGAGGCGGGTCTTGCTTCATTACCCAGCAGACTTTCATTACTGCTGAGCCTTTGGAGAGGATCCTATCCATCCCCTCCACTGCCATGGGGGGAACATCTGGAGGTGAAAGGGAACCGGCTGATTCTCTGTGGGCCAGACTTGTAGAGTCATCCTGCCTCCTGTAGTTGTTGTGGCCTCTTTGTGTAGGAGGAATATCCATTGAAGAACTCCAGGTGGCCTTTTGGCTGTCTGAGAGGTGAAAAATGAACTGGATGTATGGGTTTGGGGAAAGATGTATCTAGAAAATGTTGACTAACTGACAATGATGTGTTGTTTGCAAGAAATGGCTCCTGTGTGGATCATACATTTTCTGAGGGAATGCAGTAATTGACTAAGATGGGTGTGCATGACATGAGGAATGTCTGGTGTCTGGTGGGGTGATAATTTGCTTCAGTTTTCCATCTTCAGTCTGTTTCTCTCAGTTCAGGAGAGAATGTTTTTCACACTATTCACTGTTGCATTTGAACTTTCAAAGGTCTGATACACAATTTGATGTTAAGAGAACTGAGAGAGTGTGCCCCCTAATCTAGGAAGCCTGAATCCCCAGGGCATGGAACCAAGATGTTGGCTCATCCTCACTTGTTGGAGCCAATTAGTCTAGTTTTACAGTAGACTTTCTTTGGTATTAGTTCTCACTGTTCTGGTGGACCATAAAGCATAATGGAACTAAACTCTATGCTATTACAGCAAATTAACAATCTCTGTCTCCATTAAGTAAAGCCTACGGTACTTCCCCCAAACCCCACCTAAAATTCAAACCTTTCCACTGGGCAGGTAGCTGCAGTTCCGATTCCAGTAGTGTGTTTCCCATGAACTTGTTGAACCACAGAGCAGTGTGAGTCTGCAGGGAGCTGTTAGAGCTTTGACCCTGACTTCAGCCCAGCACTCCTCATCCCCTCCAGCATTAGGGGTGGGCTCCAGGCCTTTGATCCACCCGACCCCCCACTGGAGAATATTGCCAGCAGATAGACTGGAGCAGCAGCTAAAGAGGCCTCCCTCTTTAGAACTAGGCCTTCCAAACAGCCTGATTGACTCCATCAGGCAAAAGAGGAGGGAAAAGCTTGCTCTGATAGATGCTGTTTAGGAAGAGTAGAGTTTTAATGTGAGTGAGGTGCTCAAGACTGCTAGTTGTGGCATGTTGAGATGGTGGTTGGTTGTTGGCCTCATTGTGGATGTGAACACTTGCATTGCCATCTGTACTGGAGTCTGAATAGATCATTCTGCATCTTGAACCGTGTCATGTTTTGATGTCGGTGTTCAATGAAGAGGCTAATGTGGATATCAACAAAATAAAGTGAAACTAATGTCAAACATAAGACATTTCTGACCAAATTTGCCAAGGAGATAGACGAATTGTACAATGTTAGCATGGATTGCTTTATGATTCGTTTACTATAATCTATACGTTTGCTATGCATTTGGAGTAAAAATAATTTTGATGAATAGTGGGGATGGGTAGAAAGTATGCCAGAAGTTCCACTTTTGCAACTTCAAGACAGATGAGACCAAACCTAGTAGAGATCTATGTTAAACTATAACAAGCTTTCAATCCTATGCAGAGTGATGAGAATATCGATTGAAGTTTCTGAAAAGGGTGCAGTTATTGAAAAAAAAAACACCTATGCCTGAAAATGTGATTTCCTGCCTGTGGAAGAGTGCTGTCAGATTGCTAGTGCTGGATTTGCCTAGGTTACGTTCTGTACACCACTATGCATAGCAAATTGACTGCGGCAGCAGACCATCACTGTTCTGTCACCTCAACTTTTCACCTCTCCCCACTTCACTCCCTTCCCCTTTTCTCTTGTCATGGTCTCTGCCAGAGGATCCTTCTACCCTGCCAACATTGAGCCTTTCTCTTCAGTCTCCTCCTTTTCTCTTCATTGTTTGTCTGTACTTCTCCTGGCCACTCCTTCCAGCTTTCCCTCCTTTCTTTCTTTTCCCTTGTGCATGCTTCCTTCATTCTGCCCTTCTGTTTTGCTGCCATGCATGATTTGTATACCCTTTCTTTCTTCATTTCTCCTTCAGTTTCCCTGTTCTTCGGTCCCACAAATTGTTACCCTCTCTGTTGTACCTCTTCATTTGCTGCTCATTTTCTGCCCCCCCCCCCCTTCTTTCCTCTCTCTCTCTCTGTCTCTGTCTGTCGATCTCTCTCTCTCTCTCCTCTGTCTCTCTCTCTCTCTCTCTCTCTCTCTCTCTCTCTCTCTCTCTCTCTCTCTCTCTCTCTCTCTCTCTCTCTCTCTCTCTTCTCGGTCTGAAAAGGGTTTTAAATGTGTCGTGAAAAACCCCAAATGTTATGATCTATGGTGACACTGGAACTTAGATATCCTCTATCTATTAACGGAGCAATGCACTAGCCAAGTACTGGATTAAGATACTTCATATGGAAGAAGATAGATTGCCCAAGGGGATATGCAGAATGCTTGTACTGAAAATCCAATCAGAAAATAATTGGCCTTACAAAATACAGAGCATGCTAAGAGAGAACAGTTTGGACTGGGTTTGGGAAAGACAGGTAATCGAATGCAAAGCTTCATTTATCAGTCGCTTAAAAGAGTCCTTGGAGAATGGATATACAGAAAAATGGGCAAATGAACTACACAGGAGTGAAATATACGCAAATTACAGGAGTTTCAAGTTCGTACTAGAAGTAGAGGCATATTTATACTGTGTGGATAAAAAGATCTCCAGACAGGCATTTATCAAATTTCGTTTTGGTGCAACTGAAATGTACATTCATAAACATAGATATGAAACAATGATTTTACCACCTTGTCCATTGTGTCACGAAGAAGAAGAAGATGAATACCATTTGTTGGTCAGGTGTCCAGCAGTGAGTGATCTCAGAGTGAAACACTTAGTACCATTCGTCACTGATTATGCCAATGTTTTCACACAATTAATGAGTGTTAAAGATCAAAACAGTATTCGAGCGTTATGCACCTACATGTTTTATGTCCTAAAGAGGAGAGAAGGTGCAACGGTAGAGGAACTATGTTGTTGAGTGAGATGTGATGTACGCATTATTTTGTGTTGTATAATTTGTAATGGCCTGGAGGCCCTTTCAATAAAGAGTTCAGTTCTTTCTCTCCTCTCTCTCCTCTCTCATCTCTCTCTCTCTCTCTCTCTCTCTCTCTCTCTCTCTCTCTCTCTCTCTCCTCTCTCTCTCTCTCTCTCTCTCTCTCTCTCTCTCTCTCTCTCTCTCTCTCTCTCTGTGTCTCTCTGTCTCCGTGTCTCTGTCTCTCTGTCTCTCTGTCTCTCTCTCTCTCTCTCTCTCTCTCTCTTTCTGTGTCTCTCTGTCTCTGTGTCTGTCTCTCTCTCTCTCTCTCTGTCTCTCTCTCTGTCTCTGTCTCTCTCTGTCTCTCTCTCTCTCTCCTCTCTCTCTCTCTCTCTCTCTCTCTGTCTCTCTCTGTCTCTCTCTGTGTCTCTCTCACCCCCCCCCCCCCCCTCCCTCCCTCTCTGTCTCTGTCTCTCTCTGTCCTTCCCCCCCCCCCCCCCCCCTCCTGAGAAATCTCACTTCTCCTCTTCCTTGGTGACCCCGCTCTACCCTCCATTGTTCCCTTTACATTTCCGGCCATTCCCTACTCCAAGTGAAGGAGTATTTCTGGAGGGGAAGCTGTAAAGTGGAGATCCAAGGTGGGACAGTTACTCAGGTCATAATCAGGGGCAGTGGAGACATTCATGACCCCATCTGTTCCTCCTTCAGTGTAACAGGTGCATTGGCTGTCCCCTGCCCATTTCCCCTATCTCCATGCAATTTAAATCCCCCACCCCCCTTCTCAAACCCCCACCCCCTACTCAGCCCCCCACTCAATCCCCCACTCCCACCCCCACCTCTCAACCCTCTGAAATATAATATAATTCCCTAACCTCTTTGCTATCCATCCAATTTTTTTTTTCCTCATTGCTCTTTTGGTTATTTAAATTCTCCCTTTACCTCTTTTTGCACCTTCATTCTAAATCAGCCTAGTTTCTGTCATCTCTTCATCTGCCATGTCAATATGTTATCTAAAATGCTTATATGGCTTGTTTGCTCTCTGTGTCTGGTTTCTGTATCCCTGTTTTGGCTGTATTGGTGCACCATTGTATCTCTTAACCCTTCTTGTGTCTCATCAGCTTACCTTTACCCTCCCTCTCTGTATCTCTGTCATGTCCACATCTTCATCAACCATCTCAGCCTTGTGTGTGGAAGCCCAGGCCTGATTTATCTTTTTCTATCCTTGTTGGTGGCTCTTTGCTCCACTGTCCTTCATGTCTAGTTAAATATGGCCCCCTCCCCCCAATCCCCCTCTCACCCTATCTGGATTGACCCCTCAGCTGGCTGTGGAGTGTGGGTGGGTGGAGTACCGGTCCTCAGGCAAAGGGCATTGAGATGGAAATGGACCACTTAGGTCATTAAGCAAGATGCCAGGGGCAGGAAAGTAGGGTCAATTCTCAACCTGAGCTGACCCAACTGAAACTGACATGCCTGAAATTGACCTGAAATTGACATGACCATGTTACTGTCTTCTGCTTTTAGGATGTGTGTTGGTCCCACTGTGTTTACTTGTGTTTGTATGCATGAGTAGGGTTCTTTCTCTTCCTCTTTTTCACTGCCTCTGACTCTCTCTCTGCTTATTATCTTAATCATTTTAGATGGCTGTTTTGCTGCAATGTGATACTGTGTGAATGTATGTGTGTGTGTGTGTGTGTGTGTGTGTGTGTGTGTGTTTGTGTGTGTGTGTGTGTGTGTGTGTGTGTGTGTGTGAGAGAGAGAGAGAGAGAGAGAGAGAGAGAGAGAGAGAGAGAGAGAGAGAGAGAGAGAGAGAGAGAGAGAGAGCAAGCACATTCATTCATCCTTTTACTCATGTGTACATTCATTGATGCATGCACTCTTTTGTTCATTCATGAATGCATTCATTTACGCATGCAGTTATCCATCCCTCCATTCATCCATCCAATTTGATAAGAAGTGCACGTTTGATCATTTGACATTCTTTTACATCCTCTTTGGAACAAAATAACATTGCTTAGATCCCCTCTCATTCACTCATAGCATTGTGAGTATCAGAAAAAGGCATAGCCTGGGATTTTGCTTTATGCTCACCCATGTGCTCATGCATTTCTTTTAATGTTTCTTCAACCAAGTGGTGTTGGACAACAAACCACCAGGAACAAAGAATTCACTTTTTATCATGCTACGGCTTTGGCTTGGACCATAAAGGGGCCCTGCCAATAAACCATTCCATCTGTTCATTTCCTGGCTATCATTGATGAATGGTGGACTTTTCTACTGGATCGTTGACTGCTTGCTCCTTTGAAGTCTTTACAGTCATT
This sequence comes from Theodoxus fluviatilis, assembly GCA_034096865.1. Lineage (NCBI taxonomy): Eukaryota > Metazoa > Mollusca > Gastropoda > Cycloneritida > Neritidae > Theodoxus > Theodoxus fluviatilis. Next base: position 2,489 of record JAWQFJ010016461.1, on the reverse strand, counting down.
CAATAAGTGCTTGGTCCTGTCACAAAGTCAGTGCAAATGCAACAAAGGGCATTTTATGTGAGGGAGATTTCATCGGCAGTGAATGTGCTCTTCATGTGCTGGATTCCTTTGTGAAAGTTTTTGACCTTCCAAACTTGATGCTGTTTATTGACAAAGGCACATGGGGCATAATGGAAGGATGCAGCTGTTTTGTTTGATCAGAATTGTAATAATCTTGTTTTTTAAAATGCTGCTTTACTACATGAAAGGGATATTTTATGAGCATTAGCAGGAATGATAAACTCACTTCTGCATGAAACAAAACATAAAATTCCCCTGATGGAGGGATTTGTGCCACTGTTTTGAATTCTGAAATTGTTGTAGATTTTTGACTCACATGCGAAGCAAAAGTGAGTCTATGTACTCACCCGTGTCGTCTGTCCGGGCGTCCAGTCGTCCGTAAAAAAAACTTTGTTGGATTTTTCTCGGAGACTATTATTAGTACTAAGTCTATCAACACCCAATTTGGCATGAATGTGTATGATGACAAGGCGTCAAAAAACATACATAGTGACTTGACCTTGCTTCAAGGTCAAGGTCGCAGGGGCCCGTAAATGTTGTCTATAAAACAGCAATTTTTAACATTTTCCCAATTTTCTCTGAAGTTTTTGAGATTGGAAACCTGACCTATATATGATATATAGGGCAAAGCAATCCCTATCTTTTGATACCAGTTTGATTGACCTTGCTTCAAGGTCAAGGACACAGGAGCTCTTTAAAGTTGATTGTATACATATTTTGAAGTGACCTTGACCCTGAACTATGAAAGATAACTCTTCCAAACTTCATAACATTGTAGTACACATGTTATACTTTCATCATGAGACACATTTGGTCACATATCATCAAGGTCAAGGTCACTTTGACCCTTATGAAATGTGACCAAAATGGGGTAGTGAACCACTAAAAGTGACCATATCTCATGGTAGAAAGTGCCAATAAGCACCATTGTGCTTCCTATGTCTTGGATTAACAGCTTTGTGTTGCATGACCTTGGATGAACTTGACCTTGGGTCAAGGTCACATGTATTTTGGTAGGAAAATGTGTAAAGCAGTTCTTAGTGTATGATGTCATTGCTAGGTTTAGTTGTTTGACCTTGACCTTGAAGGTCAAGGTCATGTAAAGGTCAATGTCATGTAAAGGTCAAGGTCAAGCATGTGAGTCGTATGGGCTTTGCCCTTCTTGTTTCTATTTATTTTCCTCTCAACTGTTAGAAGTGTTTGTTGAGCAACATTCCATCCAGGTGCTTGAAATGCACAACTGCTGTTTCTTTTCAGAGCACTTGCATGCAGTGCTGACCATGGAGTGTTATTGAACTTGGCATTGGCCTGATTAGCAAAGGCATAACTGTCACTGTTGCAGTTGGTGCCAGCCGAGAGCAGTGCCTCAGACACCCAGTCCCAGTGCACAGACCAGGGGGGCGAGGTGGCCCTCCCAGCAGAGAGAGTGGGGGGCATTGGTGACAGTCGACCCCCATCCTTTCAGTGAGTTGATATCTAGTCACAACCACCATCTACCCCAGTTTCCATCCATCAAAATCAGCCAACTCAAATTCTAACAATGGATGTGTCAGTCATTCCCATCTCTAGTTTTATTATGATTCAGGTCATCTTATCCCTTGCCATCTAAGTTTTAAAAGTTTGTATGTCTTGAAATATCATATATGTATCATCCAGTATTATCATTTCAGGTTATGCAATCTCTGAAATGATTAATTTGGTCATTTCTCCTCTCTCTCTCAGTGTATGCATCACTGGGCATCCCTTAGTCTTTCCATGTGTCTCTGTCTTCATCTCCCTGTGCCTCTATGTCTATATGTCCATCTGTTCCTCAGTGTGTTTTGTAAATTTATGTGCAAGCCTGTCTGTCTGTCTGTCTGTCTGTCTGTCTGTCTGTCTGTCTGTCTGTCTGTCTGTCTGTCTGTCTGTCTGTCTGTCTGTCTGTCTGTCTGTCTGTGTCTGTCTGTCTGTCTGTCTGTCTGTCTGTCTGTCTGCCTGCCTGTCTGTCTGTCTGTCTGTCTGTCTGTCTGTCTGTCTGTCTGTCTGTCTGTCTGTCTGTTTGTCTGTCTATGTGCCTGCCTGTCAGGCCCCCCCTCCCCCCCCCCCCCCCCCCTTTCTCTCTCTCTCCTTTCTCCTCCCCTTAACTTCCTTGATGTCCCAGCCATAACACTTGTATTGTACACATGTTGGATGAGTCCTTGTTATGGGCCGCTGGCCTGAAACAGTAAAGTCTGAAGTCCTCCTCCCCTTTCTTTTTTTCCAGTTCTTTATAATGGAAGGAATTCGTTATATCTAGCCTCTCTGTGTTTATCTTTCCAGTGCTAATGCATCAGTTGTGAGTCGGGACGAGACGTGTGACACATGTACAGAGTCAGAGTCCGTTGTGGGTCCGAGGAGAGGTGAGTGGCTGTGTTTGTGGCTTTCTTGCCACTCAGTGATTGCCTTACCTC
>JAWQFJ010016460.1:0-10000 GCA_034096865.1 Theodoxus fluviatilis | reverse complement strand
TGGATGGATGGATGGCGCTTTGCGGGAGATCAGTTGTTGCAGGCCATGCCATAACTTTGACCACTCAGGTCACTGGAGCAGCAGAAAGGTCAAGTCCAGATAACCTTTGGCCTTCCCATCTCATGAATTGCACAGGGACACACTGTGTATCTTATCTTACAGGAAAAGTGCTATGCTGTTGTTTTTTTTCAGAAACAAAACAGCAATGAAAATATATTCAGACTGTCCATCCCGTGCTTGGTATGTGCATGTATATAAGTTGGAACTCTGTGTTTTAGATGTCGATCTGAGAGCTCGCTTTGAGCACTGCACAAAGGAGAGCACGAGGCGTTCATAGTGTGACGTAGCACGTTGTTAGTGTGACGTAGCACGCTGTTAGTGTGACGTAGCACGTACATAGTGCGACGTAGCACGTTCTTAGTGTGACGTAGTACGTACATAGTGTGACGTAGTACGATCTTAGTGTGACGTAGTACGTGCAAAGTGTAACGTAGTACTTTCTAAGTGTGACGTAGTACGTTCTTAGTGTGACGTAGTACGTACATAGTGTGACGTAGCACGTTCTTAGTGTGACGTAGTACGTACATAGTGTGACGTAGTACGTTCTTAGTGTGACGTAGTACGTACATAGTGTGACGTAGTACGTTCTTAGTGTGACGTAGTACGTGCAAAGTGTAACGTAGTACGTTCCTAGTGTAACGTAGTACGTTCCTAGTGTGACGTAGTGCGTTCTTAGTGTGACGTAGTTTCTAGTGTGTCGTAGTACGTTCCTTGTATGACGTAGTACATGCATAGTGTGACGCAGTACGTTCCTTGTGTGGCGTAGTGCGTTCTTAGTGTGACGTAGTACGTTCCTAGTGTGACATAGTACGTTCCTAGTGGGGCGTAGTACGTTCCTAGTGTGACGTAGTGCGTGCATAGTATGACGCAATACGTGCATAGTGTGACGTAGTGCATTCATAGTGGGACGTAGTACTTTCTTTGTGTGACGCAGAACGTACATAGTGTGACGTAGTGCGTGCATAGTGTGATGCAGTACGTGCATAGTGTGACGTAGTACGTTCATAGTGTGACGTAGTACGTTCATTGTGTGACGCAGTACGTGCATAGTGTGACGTAGTACGTTCATAGTGGGGCGTAGTACTTTCTTTGTGTGACGCAGTACGTGCATAGTGTGTCGTAGTACGTGCATAGTGTGACGTAGTACGTACATAGTGTGACGTAATACGTTCAAGCTGAGATATACGCTCTCAGCGGAAGTGGTAGAATGCACGCATTCTCGACATCAGCTGATGGGAGGGTGTGCATCACACAACTTATTTTGCAGCAGTGGGTATTGTCAAGTGTGCTGTTGTGTTCGTTAAATAAACATCCTCGAATAGTGTGTTACAAATTCCCCTGATTCCGCACTTTTCCCGTAACCTCTGACCCACAGAGGGTTAAAAGCACCCTACTGTGTGTAGATAGCATGTATGACATATGCGACTTACTGCTTCTTCTGCTTCCTTCTCTTCTTCCATATTCTCAGAAGGCGAACTAACGTCAGAGAAGGTGGGATCATCTCCCTCCTCCTTGCCCTTCTCAGAGGGCGGAATGACGTCACGGAGGGCGGGATCTTCTTCCTCCTTCTTCCCCTTCTCAGAGGGCGGAATGACGTCACGGAGGGCGGGATCTTCTTCCTCCTTCTTCTCCTTCTTAGAGGGCCGAATGTGCTCACGGAGAGCGGGAATGGGTCCGTAGCACGTGGGGGTGTTCACCAACAGCTGGAAGGAGCAGTGTCACCGTACGTAAACAGTGATATGCGAGCAGAAGCAATCATACTGACTATCATGATGACATCCATGTACCTGAGTAAAAAACTAGAAAAGTTTAGAACCCGCCTGAATTAGTCGGAAAGGCTTCCAGAGACGGGCCACACGACAGGACTCGTCCAAGGAGAGGGGTGTGGGGAAGACAGCCAAGCTGGCGGGCCACACAAGTGGACTCGTCCGAGGAGAGGGGTGAGGGGAAGACAGCCAAGCTGGCGGGCCACACAAGTGGACTCGTCCAAGGAGAGGGGTGTGGGGAAGACAGCCAAGCTGGCGGGCCACACAAGTGGACTCGTCCGAGGAGAGGGGTGCGGAGTTGACAGCCAAGCTGGCGGGCCACACAAGTGGACTCGTCTGAGGAGAGGGGTGTGGGGTTGACAGCCAAGCTGGCGGGCCACACAAGTGGACTCGTCCGAGGAGAGGGGTGTGGGGTTGACAGCCAAGCTGGCGGGCCACACAAGTGGACTCGTCTGAGGAGAGGGGTGTGGGGTTGACAGCTAAGCTGGCGGGCCACACAAGTGGACTCGTCTGAGGAGAGGGGTGTGGGGTTGACAGCTAAGCTGGCGGGCCACACAAGTGGACTCGTCTGAGGAGAGGGGTGTGGGGTTGACAGCTAAGCTGGCGGGCCACACAAGTGGACTCGTCTGAGGAGAGGGGTGTGGGGTTGACAGCTAAGCTGGCGGGCCAAAACTTCTGATTGGCTGCGACTTTGGGGAGTTTGTCTTCCCTCTAATTTTGACATTAGTGTTTGTGTGTGTGTGTGTGTGTGTTTGCGTGTGTGTATGTTTGCGTATGTGTGTGTATGTGTGTGTGCATGTGTGTGTATGTATGTGTGTGTATGTGTGTGTGCATGTGTGTGTATGTATGTGTGTGTATGTGTGTGTGTCTGTCTGTCTGTCTGTCTGTCTGTCTTTGTGTCTGTCTGTGTGTCTGTCTGTGTGTCTGTCTGTGTGTCTGTCTGTGTATCTGTTTGTGTGACTGTCTGTGTGTCTCTCTGTTTGTCTGTCTGTCTGTCTGTGTGTGTGTGTCTGTATGTGTGTCTGTGTGTCTATCTGTCTGTCTGTCTGTCTGTCTGTCTGTCTGTGCGTCTGTCTGTGTGAATGTCTGTCTGTCTGTGTGTCTGTCTGTGTGTCTGTCTGTCTGTCTGTCTGTCTGTCTATCTGTCTGTCTGTTTGTCTGTCTGCCTGCCTGTATGTCTGTCTGTGTGTCTGTGTGTGTGTCTGTCTGTCTGTCTGCCTGTGTGTCTGTCTGTCTGTGTGACTGTCTGTCTGTCTGTGTGTGTGTCTGTCTGTGTGCCTGTCTGTCTGTCTGTCTGTGTGTCTGTCTGTCTGTCAGTCTGTCTGTCTGACTATCTGTCTGTCTGTCTAACTGTCTGCCTGCCTGTATGTCTGTCTGTCTGCGTGCCTGTGTGTCTGTCTGTCTGTCTGTCTGTCAATCTGTCCATCCGTCTGTCTGTCTGTCTGTCTGTCTGTCTGTGTGTCTGTGTGTGTGTCTGTTTGTCGGTCTGTCTGTCTGTCTGTGTGTCTGTCTTTCTGTGTGTCTGTGTGTCTGTGTGTCTGTCTGTCTGTGCGTGTCTGTCTGTGTGTGTGTCTATCTGTCTGTCTGTCTTTGTGTCTGTCCGTGTGTCTGACTGTCTGTCTGTGTGTCTCTCTCTCTGTCTGTTTGTGTGTCTGTCGGTCTGTCTGTCTGTCTGTCTGTCTGTCTGTGTGTCTGTCTGTGTGTCTGTCTGTGTGTGTGTCTGTCTGTCTGTATGTCTGTCTGTCTGTCTATGTGTCTGTCTGTCTGTCTATGTGTCTGTCTGTGTGTCTGTCTGTGTGTCTGTCTGTCTGTGTGTCTGTCTGTCTGTCTGTATGTCTGTCTGTCTGTCTATGTGTCTGTCTGTGTGTCTGTCTGTATGTATGTCTGTCTGTCTATGTGTCTGTCTGTGTGTATGTCTGTGTGTCTGTCTGTTTGCCTGCCTGCTTGCCTGCCTGCCTGCCTGCTTGCCTGCCGGTCCGTCGGTCGGTCGGTCGATCGAAGAGAGAGAGAGAGAGAGAGAGAGAGAGAGAGTGAGAGAGAGAGAGAGAGAGAGAGAGAGTGATAGAGAGTGAGAGAGAGTGAGAGACAGAGACAGAGACAAAGATAGAGAAACAGAGACAGAGAGAGAGAGACAGACAGACAGAGAGACAGAGAGAGAGACAGAGAGACAGAGAGAGAGACAGAGAGACAGAGAGAGAGACAGAGAGAGAGACAGACAGACACACACAGAGAGAGACAGAAAGAGAAAGATAGAGAGAATGAATAGTGTTTTGCAGCCTCTGCAAATACATACATTATGCTGTCATTCAAATATCAACACTGGCAAATCAATCTTTTTCCTGACCTTTCGCAGTGACCCATGATTTTTTTTTAATGTACTCACCGTCCTCTTGATATCTTGCGCATTATTCTCAGCGGAGAAGACGAATATGTGGAGTTTGTAATGCTGAAAAAACCTGCAAATATTGATATCTTATCATTACACGTCGAGATAATACGACAATCTGGCTCGCTTTGCATCTTCATTCGTTAATTTTCGTTATCATTCGTCCATAAAATTGATTGCTCATTTGGATTTTTGCTTGCGTCCTTTATCTACCTACTTAATTCTCTGTCCATATCTCTGTTACTCCGTCTGTCTAGTTCATAATTGGCATTCAATCCGCGTGTCTTTCTGTGATCTAAAGTCCGCGAGCGTGCGTGCGTGTATGTGTGTGTGCATGTGTGTATGAGTGTGCGTATGTGTGTGTATGTGTGTGTGAGCATGTATGTGTGTGTGTGTGCGTGTGCGCGCGCGCGCGTGTGTGTGTATGTGTGTGTGTGTGTGTGAGCATGTGTGTGTGTGTGTGTGTGTGCGTGTGTGTGTGCGTGCGTGTGTGTGTGTATGTTTGTGTGTGTGTGGTGTGTGTATGTGTGTGTGTGCGTGCGTGCGTGCGTGCATGTGTGTGTGTGTGCTCGCGTGTGTGTGGTGCCCGCGCGCGTGTATATGTCTGTGTGTGTATGTGTGTGCTTGTGTGTGCGTGCATGTGGGTCTCTGTGTGTACGTGTGTGTGAGTGCGCGCGCTCGTGTGTGTGTTTATGCTTGTGTTTGTGTGTGAATGTGTTTGTGTGTGTGTGTGTGTGTATATACATGCGTGTGTGTGTGTTTGTGTATACACAATCCCCCGCCCTCCCAAACCCACTGCCAACCCGCAGCCCGCAAACCAAACCCCACCCCCACCCCTTCACCCCCACCCCTTCACCCCCCCCCACCCCACCCCCACCCTCTTCCAACACGTCTCCTACTTACGCTACGTGGAAAAAGTCGCAAACAGCTTTGGCTGAGAGGGTGGAGAAGAACCTCGGACTTTCGCTTTTCCAGGAGATTTCGGAGGCCGTTCTGAGGCTGAGCTGCCCCGGATTCTTCATGCTCGACATCTTGAAGCGGGTCATCTGGCTGGGTTTGCTACTCACCCTGTTGATTCTGACCTTGGAAGACCCCGGATATATGCTGACTTCAGTCGATGACGCGAGCGCGACTTCTGTGAACTGTGTGAGCATCTTCCGGAAGTGGAGGAGGCTCTCCTCCAAGGAGAAATTCTCTGGAGAAGAAGAAAAGCAGCGGAGGAAATGAATACACGGATAGATGAACGAACGACCGAACAGACGAATGAACGAAGGAACGAAGGAACGAATGAATGAACGAATGATGCAGTATGAGTAAGATTCTGGTTGTGGTAAGTTTAGCATGTGACAAACGAACGAACGGACGCCTAATTCAACGAACGATGAAAGACTGTAAATATCGTTGCCATGATAATTTTGAAAAGTGGCAGACAAACAAACAGATGACGAAATGAACGAACAATGCATACAGGTAGGCCCACGGAGAAGAAAAGATGACGTTCTGGTGGTGATGAGTTTGGAAAGTAAATCATGAGCGTATATTAGCAGTTGTTTTTAACATCAGTGTTAATACCCTTAACATAACTGTATCAACGTGATACCTTTGTTGCTGTTGACAGCAGGACATGACCCTACCCTCGTGTTATCATTGTTGTTGTTGACAGCAGGACATGACCCTACTCTCGTGTTATCTTTGTGTTGTTGACAGCAGGACATGTCTCTACTCTCGTGTAACCTTTGTTGTTGACAGCCGGACAAGAATTCTACCCTCGTGTTATCTTTGTTGTTGTTGACAGCAGGACATGACCCTACCCTCGTGATACCTTTGTTGTTGTTGACAGCACGACGTGACCCTACCCTCGTGTTACCTTTGGTGTTGTTGACAGCAGGACGCGACCCTATCCTCGTGTTATCATTGTTGTTGTTGTCAGCAGGACAAGAATTCTACCCTCGTGTTATCTTTGTGTTGTTGACAGCAGGACAAGAATTCTACCCTCGTGATACCTTTGGTGTTGTTGACAGCAGGACATGACCCTACCCTCGTGATACCTTTGTTGTTGTTGAAAGCAGGACATGTCCCTACCCTCGTGTTACCTTTGTTGTTGTTGACAGCAGGACATGACTTCTACCCTCGTGTTACCTTTGTTGTTGTTGACAACAGGACATGACCCTACCCTCGTGTTACCTTTGTTGTTGTTGACAGCAAGATATGACCCTACTCTCGTGTTACCTTTGTTGTTGTTGACAGCAGGACAAGAATTCTACCCTCGTGATACCTTTGGTGTTGTTGACAGCAGGACATGTCACTACTCTCGTGATACCTTTGTTGTTGTTGACAGCACGACATGACCCTACCCTCGTGTTATCATTGTTGTTGTTGACAGCAAGATATGACCCTACCCTCGTGATACCTTTGTTGTTGTTGACAGCAGGACATGACCCTACCCTCGTGATACCTTTGTTGTTGTTGACAGCAAGATATGACCCTACCCTCGTGATACCTTTGTTGTTGTTGACAGCAGGACATGACCCTACCCTCGTGATACCTTTGTTGTTGTTGACAGCAGGACATGACCCTACCCTCGTGATACCTTTGTTGTTGTTGACAGCAGGACAAGAATTCTACCCTCGTGATACCTTTGTTGTTGTTGACAGCACGACATGACCCTACCCTCGTGTTATCATTGTTGCTGTTGACAGCAGGACATGTCCCTACCCTCGTGTTACCTTTTATTGTTGACAGCAGGACAAGAATTCTACCCTCGTGTTACCTTTGTTGTTGTTGACAGCAGGACAAGAATTCTACCCTCGTGATACCTTTGTTGTTGTTGACAGCAGGACAAGAATTCTACCCTCGTGTTACCTTTGTTGTTGACAGCAGGACAAGAATTCTACCCTCGTGTTATCTTTGTTGTTGTTGACAGCAGGACAAGAATTCTACCCTCGTGTTACCTTTGTTGTTGTTGACAGCAGGACATGACCCTACCCTCGTGATACCTTTGGTGTTGTTGACAGCAGGACATGACTCTACCCTCGTGTTACCTTTGGTGTTGTTGACAGCAGGACAAGAATTCTACCCTCGTGTTACCTTTGTTGCTGTTGACATCAGGACATGACCCTACCCTCGTGATACCTTTGGTGTTGTTGACAGCAGGACATGACCCTACCCTCGTGATACCTTTGGTGTTGTTGACAGCAGGACATGACTCTACCCTCGTGTTACCTTTGTTGTTGTTGACAGCAGGACATGTCCCTACCCTCGTGTTACCTTTGTTGTTGTTGACAGCAGGACATGACTCTACCCTCGTGTTACCTTTGTTGTTGTTGACAGCAGGACATGACCCTACCCTCGTGATACCTTTGTTGTTGTTGACAGCAGGACATGACTCTACCCTCGTGTTACCTTTGGTGTTGTTGACAGCAGGACATGACTCTACCCTCGTGTTACCTTTGTTGTTGTTGACAGCAGGACAAGAATTCTACCCTCGTGATACCTTTGTTGTTGTTGACAGCAGGACAAGAATTCTACCCTCGTGATACCTTTGTTGTTGTTGACAGCAGGACAAGAATTCTACCCTCGTGATACCTTTGGTGTTGTTGACAGCAGGACATGTCACTACTCTCGTGATACCTTTGGTGTTGTTGACAGCAGGACATGTCTATACCTTCGTGTTATCATTGTTGTTGTTGACAGCAGGACAAAATTCTACCCTCGTGATACCTTTGGTGTTGTTGACAGCAGGACAAGATATCTACCCTCGTGTTATCTTTGGTGTTGTTGACAGCAGGACATGACCCTACCCTCGTGATACCTTTGGTGTTGTTGACAGCAGGACATGACCCTACCCTCGTGATACCTTTGTTGTTGTTGACAGCAGGACATGACCCTACCCTCGTGTTACCTTTGGTGTTGTTGACAGCAGGACATGTCACTACTCTCGTGATACCTTTGGTGTTGTTGACAGCAGGACATGTCTATACCTTCGTGTTATCATTGTTGTTGTTGACAGCAGGACAAGAATTCTACCCTCGTGTTATCTTTGGTGTTGTTGACAGCAGGACAAGATATCTACCCTCGTGTTATCTTTGGTGTTGTTGACAGCAGGACATGACCCTACCCTCGTGATACCTTTGGTGTTGTTGACAGCAGGACATGACCCTACCCTCGTGATACCTTTTTTGTTGTTGACAGCAGGACATGACCCTACCCTCGTGTTATCTTTGGTGTTGTTGACAGCAGGACAAGAATTCTACCCTCGTGTTATCTTTGGTGTTGTTGACAGCAGGACAAGATATCTACCCTCGTGTTACCTTTGGTGTTGTTGACAGCAGGACAAGATATCTACCCTCGTGTTATCTTTGGTGTTGTTGACAGCAGGACATGACCCTACCCTCGTGATACCTTTGTTGTTGTTGACAGCAAGATATGACCCTACTCTCGTGTTACCTTTGTTGTTGTTGACAGCACAACATGACCCTACCCTCGTGTTACCTTTGTTGTTGTTGACAGCAGGACATGTCCCTACCCTCGTGTTACCTTTGTTGTTGTTGACAGCAGGACAAGATATCTACCCTCGTGTTACCTTTGTTGTTGTTGACAGCAGGACAAGAATTCTACCCTCGTGTTACCTTTGTTGTTGTTGACAGCGGGACAAGAATTCTACCCTCGTGTGACCTTTGTTGTTGTTGACAGCAGGACAAGAATTCTACCCTCGTGATACCTTTGTTGTTGTTGACAGCAAGATATGACCCTACCCTCGTGATACCTTTGTTGTTGTTGACAGCAAGATATGACCCTACTCTCGTGTTACCTTTGTTGTTGTTGACAGCAGGACATGACTCTACCCTCGTGTTACCTTTGTTGTTGTTGACAGCAGGACATGTCTATACCTTCGTGTTATCATTGTTGTTGTTGACAGCAGGACAAGAATTCTACCCTCGTGTTATCTTTGGTGTTGTTGACAGCAGGACAAGATATCTACCCTCGTGTTACCTTTGGTGTTGTTGACAGCAGGACAAGAATTCTACCCTCGTGTTACCTTTGTTGTTGTTGACAGCAGGACATGACCCTACCCTCGTGATACCTTTGACGTTGTTGAGCAGTTTGTCGAGGATGGTCAAGATGGCGGCGAGCGCATCTGGGTTCATCTTCTCCTCCTTGCCAAAGTGAACGGCCGCGGTGAAGAGGTCCACGATGGCGGCCTCCTGCATGTCGTGCTTGTAGGAGGCCAGACCCAGCAACGCCGCCATTTTTCTGCAAGGGAAACAAGTTGGTCGAGCCATCTCGACAGCTGCCACGTTCTTGCGGCTCCCAACGCTTGCTTCGTGTTGCGTTCTCTCCAAGCAGCCAAAGAGCTATCGGGAGCAGGCCGGATCCATTGGCGGGTTCTCCCTCCTTTTTCCCCCTGTCACGCCTCGTCCCACAATGTACCTCTCACTGGCTACTTCTGCAGCGGACGCAACAGAAAGCTTTGAGAGCCAAAAAAACGTGGCAAGCGACTGCGGACATTGCAAGCGACTTTGGATGTTGCAACGACTGTGGGTGTCGCAAGCGACTGTGGGTGTAGCAAACGACAGTTCATGTTGCAAGCGAGTGTGGGATGTCGCAAGCCACTGTCGGATATCCCCATGCGACAGTGGATGTCGTAAGCGCCAGTGGATGTCACAAGTGACAGTGGATGTTGAAAGCGACAATGGATGTTGCAAGCAACTGCAGCATCTCGCCATGTAGAGAAGGATGCGTAAAGCCTCGGGTACAATGTTTTTTACCTCGGAGTAAGAAGACGAGA
>JAWQFJ010016459.1:0-10216 GCA_034096865.1 Theodoxus fluviatilis | reverse complement strand
ATGCATATGGAGAGTCTGGGAGACATCCTTTTTGTGTACGTGCTGCCATTAGCTCTGTAAAATACAGCTGTGCAAAATGCCAGTGGACAGGCTTGCAAAACAAGCGTATCTCATGGTGACTTCTGCAACATGAAGACAAAAATGGTCGAATCATATGGAGGAGCTTCTGTCAAAAACTGGCTTTGCAAAATTTGGAAGAATGGTGGTACTGCAAGTGAGAGAGTCTTTCTGAAAACTCGTCGACGAAGACGGGAAAATTCTGGGTTTGAATATCTTGATGATGTCATACTTGCTGCAACCCTGTGTCGTAAATCTGTCCGTGCGTGTACTAGTATCTGTGCGTGAATGATCATACTTGGTGAATATCTACCATGCACCTACCCATCTATGTGACTGCGTTAAGTTGGTTCAACGTCTATGACGTGCCAAAGCGAAAGCAAGAAGTATTTACAGGAATTTCCCTTTCCTTCCCTCTTGTATAAAAGACTTAGAAATTGCTTTCACCAGATCTGGTTCTCCGCGTTGAATGAATGAATGAATGAATGAATGGATGAATGAATGAATGAATGAATGGAGTTTTTCGGCCTATCAGCCTTTGTAGGCTATGTAAGGATATTAATCACAAAATCAATTAAACTAGTTAAGACTAGGTGTGGTGGAGTGAGGGACAAGGCTTTGATGGTAGTAGATGGGCCCACGCATTAGACAAATCGTCGCTTGCTTTCCACAACTTTATTTTTACTCATGGGTAAAGGAGCTGCGGGCTGGTCCCAGGCCGGATGGCAAGGGCCGAGAACAAACCCAAGACTGTGGTGACAGTGGTCTCTCCCCCAGTTGGAATCGGGGTCTCCGACGGTCTGCCGACAGTCCCTCCTTATCAAAGAAATGGGCGGACCTCAGGGGAGCCAGGCTTGGGATCGGCCGACGCGATCTCAGCCTGTCCCTGGGTTGCGTGTTCCTAATGATCGAAAAAGCTTCTTGCTGCCTTATACTTAACATAAATTATTCATACCAAGTGTTGCCTCGATAATCACATTAAAGTCAATCGAATTGATATTGCACCGTTGAAACCAGATATCTTGATTCAGCTTTAAAAAATCAAAATTGTCTTATTTTTAACAATTTAGACTTAGCGAGCCAGGACGACAGGAGCGAACTGTCCGTGGTCACGTGTCAAGTCCAGTAAACAAACGACGGAGAAGGCCGCTCTGCGACTCTCCTGGACTGATAAGCTGCATAGTAGGCTAGTCTTACAACATATACAACATGGGCATCTGCAACGCATGAAACGTGATAGAATGAAAGAGAGAGGGGAAAGGTTTCGCACCCTTTTTTCATCTCCCCTCCACTTTTCTTGTACAGCGTCCTCCACGTATTTTTCCACAAAAGTGCCAGTCGTCCCTAGTTATTCGCCTCTTACGAAACGCGCAGAGGTGCGGTGGGTCTATACTTACCCCCAACCCACAGGGGGATCTCCGCGTTGAACCGTAGCGAACGATTCTTGGTGCATAAAATATATAAAAGTAGACTAGAATGTGAACGTTGTTTGAATGATATCACTGTCAAAATATCCCCGCCGCCTGCACTTCTACATTATCCCTGTCTGTCCCACGCAGAGCTTCCGGTCTGTGTGTTAAACTTCATTAGATTCGTATTAGGATTTTGTTATATGAGTGTCAATAGGCGTTGTCAGAAAGATAAGACGTTGAATATCATTTGTCCATACTGCAGACACGAAATAGGGAATGAAGAACACTTTATGATCCATTGCAGTAGCTTCAATAATCTTCGGAAGAAATATATCGAAAAAACAAACATGGGAATAGTTACATGAAGCTGGTTAAACTACTCAAAAGTTATGCTACCGTAAAAACGATATATGTTGCTATGTATTGTAGCGGCACCAGCATTGACGTTGCTGGGGCTACGGTGCAGGTTTTGGAAACTTTTCCACTGCCTCCCAAGTGTTGGGCGGCAGAGGCACAGAGGGACATGGAGTCAGTCGGTTCTCATTTCATCCATTTATTGAGTAGCTGCAAGAATGAGTCCGTACTCTACTCTGCTCTACTCTACTCTGCTCTAAGCACAAGTGGTCACCTCCATATATTCCATAAAACCGGAAAACGCCGGGTTCCGGGAAGGGGTCAAGAGAAAGGCGTGGCATGGGATGGAGAGGGTGTGGGATGGGGGGGGGGGGGGGGGGTACCAGGAATGCGTGGGAAGAGAGGGAGGGGAGCAGAGTGGGCATCTGCTGTCCAAGAACTTGGAAGGGCCAGATGTCCAGAAGAAACAGAGTGGTGGCACGAAGGCGTGCAAGTGCAAGGAGGCGTAGGAAGGCCAGGCTGGCATGGGAGGGTATGGCCTCAGTAGGCATTTGTGTCCAAGAGTCTGGTGCGGGAATGGAATTGGAGAGGATGTTTACAGTGAAAGAAAAACAGTGCTGAGTGGGCAGCCGAACTGACCACATGGTGACAGAGTGGAAAATAGGAGCGGCTCACGCACAGAAAGCAAAGTCAGCAATGTTTTGTCACCCTGTTATTATAATATATTCTCTCTCTCTCTCTCTCTCTCTCTCTCTCTCTCTCTCTCTCTCTCTCTCTCTCTCTCTCTCTCTCTCTCTCTCTGGATGTTGAGCATGAGATAGAGAGAAAACGAGAGAAAATTGCTGGAACAGAAGTCTTACCGATGTTCGCCATGTAGCATTTCTGAAACTGCTCCATTGTGCAGACTGGAGGGGAACCTAAAATAGCCAGTGATTATGCTTACAGCGATGCCCACACATATATTACAAGAGCAGATAACTTCGCGTGGGAAATATCTATCTTAGTTTTGTGAAGGAAGCTGAACTCCATACAAAAATACAAAACGGAAGATGGTAGTATTGGCGGAACATGTTTCATTTGTACACTCTTTTCATTACGTTAAATAACACTTTTCTCGTATTTGGTTATAATAGTCCATTATATGGGATTGGAGAAGGCGGGGAAGGAAGAAAGGGAGTAAGAGGGAGGGGAGAAGGAAGGGAAGGAGGAGGGAGAGGGTAAGGGGGAGGAGAAGGAGGAGGGGGAGGAGAAGGAGGAGGGGGAGGAGAAGGAGGAGGGGGAGGAGAAGGAGGAGTGGGAGGAGAAGGATCGAGGAGGGAGAGGAGAAGAAGGAGAAGGAGGAGGGGAAGGGTAAGGGGGAGGAGAAGGAGGAGGGGGAGGAGAAGGAGGAGGGGGAGGAGAAGGAGGAGGGGGAGGAGAAGGAGGAGGGGGGGGGGGGGGAGAAGGAGGAGGGGGAGGAGAAGGAGGAGGGGGAGGAGAAGGAGGAGGGAGAGGAGAAGTACGAGAAAGAGGAGGGCGAGGAAAAAGACGGGAAAGAGGAGGCGAAGGAGGAGGGAAGGGGGAGGGGGAAGGGAGGGGGAGGGGGGAGGTGAGGGGGAGGAGGAGGAGCAGGAGCAGGAAGAGCTGGAGGAGCAAGAGCAGGAGGAGGAGGAGGAGGAGGAGGATTTTTGAGTGTTTCGAGAATAACTTTTCGTAGATCGAATTCTTTATAAACTATCTTCAGCAGCAGCAGCAGCAGTAGCAGCAGCAGTAACAGCAGCAGCAGCACATACATCATCATTGAAGCCTGAAATACCGCCATTTTGTGTCCTTATTGAGTAAGTAGCGATGCTCACGCGTCAACATTGCTATAGAACAACCCAAGGGCATTTTACAGTTGGCATTTTCATAAGATAACTACTGGACGCCATTGGCTCGGAATTTGTGTGTGTGTGTGTGTGTGTGTGTGTGTGTGTGTGTGCGCGCGCACGTGTGTGTGTGTGTGTGTGCGCACGTGTGTGTGTGTGTGCGCACGTGTGTGTGTGTGTGTGCGCACGTGTGTGTATATAAATATGTGTATAAATGTGTGTGAGTGCGTGTGTGCGCGCGCGCGCTCACGTGTGTGCGTGTGTGTGTATGTTTGAAGATCCAAATGATGAAATCTTGTTTTAGGATGTGGCAGTTCTCTTTCTTCGGAGCAACCTAGTCTTTTAAGAACCAGTTGACCAAGAGTCTTTTGTAATATATCTCTGCTTGGCTGTGTGTTTGTTAATTTATTTGCACACTCCTTTATTTGTTCGGGATGGTTGCTTTTTTTCCAGTCTCTTATGTGGTTAACAAACGCTTTCTTTCTCTCACTCACCGTTCACGTGGTGGGGCATGAAATGATGACGACAGCCGCACTCCCTGTACATCTCTGACGTCAAGCATGACAGCTTGCAGGCGTCCACCGAATGTACGTCAGGGGGAAAGAACTCTAAACGCTGGCTGTCACATTCACCGTGGGGCGGAGGGAGGTTGTCCACCTACATGCATGCAGGAAGGTGAACACATAAAGTAACAAGATATAACATGACGTAACATAACATAACATCCTCTTATTCGCTATACCGTTTACTACAGGATTTTTTTCTCCGCAGAAAGCAATGTAAGAACAGCAAAATGCTCTCTCTCTCTCTTTCTCTCTCTCGCTTTCTCTCTCTCTCTCTCTCTCTCTCTCTCTCTCTCTCTCTCTCTCTCTCTCTCTCTCTTTTTTTTATTCTCTCTCTTATTCTATCTCTCTTATTCTCTCTCGTATACTCTCTCTCTCTCTCTCTCTCTCTCTCTCTCTCTCTCTCTCTCCGCTACCTACACCATTCTATCCCACCTCTGTCTCAAACTCCCACCCTTACCTGCCTATAGGACATTCTCATTAACGTACCCTGCAGGAGTTATCCTCGGCGCTCTCTGTCGAAAAACAACGCGTTAGGTAGAACCTGGCAGTTCCGGTTGCTTTCTCGAAGCGTGTAGCGACTGCACTGTAGGCCTATACTATATCGCTCAAAGTATATATATGTGGAAGTGGAAAACAGTACTGTTTCATGTAAAGCTCGAATGAGTAGCAGCAGATAACTGTTTAGTTCTGGCTTGAATTGACAATTTCGTTTCCCAGGTCTGGCGAGGACAGAAAATTCACTATCATCGAGTTGATGAGTGATCAACTTGAGCGCACTCGGCGTAATGTCTAAATTGTAAGATCGGGTCGATGATGACAAGAAAAGGCATTAAAACACACACAAAATTTCATTACAACTAAAATCACCGATTATATTAATAACTGGCCACTTTTACACTTACAGCTAGTGCTCAAACAAACCACACCGTACATACCTAGGAGACGAACACGATCGAACCTTAGCCACTACGCCAGCAGACCCTCGAGCTAGTGTGATATAATGTTTCATGTAAAGCTCGAATGAGTAGCAGCAGATAACTGTTTAGTTCTGACTTGAATTGACTATTTCGTTTCCCTGGTCAGGCGAGGACAGAAAATTCACGATCATAGACTGATAGAGTCGATGAGTGCATGATCAACTTTCCCGCATTCGGCGTAATGTAACGTGTAAGATTATGACAAGAAAATGGCATTAACGCAGATAACAAAGTTTCATGACAACTAAATTCACCAATTATATTAATAACTGACCATATTTACACCTACAGCTAGTGCTAAAACCTTACATACAAAGCAAACAAAACATACTGCGGGGAGTGTCCCGGTCACGCATCAAAACTCAGTACACGAAGTGATCGTTTCGCTTTTCTCTTATTTGTTTA
This sequence comes from Theodoxus fluviatilis, assembly GCA_034096865.1. Taxonomy (NCBI): domain Eukaryota; kingdom Metazoa; phylum Mollusca; class Gastropoda; order Cycloneritida; family Neritidae; genus Theodoxus; species Theodoxus fluviatilis. Next base: position 4,598 of record JAWQFJ010016459.1, on the reverse strand, counting down.
TCTGCTCTGACACTCGTGCACTGAGTTTTGATGAGTGACCGGGACACTCCCCGCAGTATGTTTTCTTTGCTTTGAATGTAAGGTTTTAGCACTAGCTGTAGGTGTAAATATGGTCAGTTATTAATATAATTGGTGAATTTAGTTGTCATGAAACTTTGTTATCTGCGTTCATGCCATTTTCTTGTCATAATCTTACACGTTACATTACGCCGAATGCAGGCAGTTGATCATGCACTCATCGACTCATCAGTCTATGATCGTGAATTTTCTGTCCTCGCCTGACCAGGGAAACGAAATAGTCAATTCAAGTCAGAACTAAACAGTTATCTGCTGCTACTCATTCGAGCTTTACATGAAACATTATATCACACTAGCTCGATCGTCTGCTGGCGTAGTGACTATACGGTTCGATTGCGTTCGTCTGCTAGCCAGCTAGGTACGTACGGTGAGGTTTGTTTACTTATCTTCTGTGGGTTTTGTGCAGAAAGTATACGTTAAAACAGTCTAATACGACTATTTTCGAATAGTTTTTAATCTAATTAATATTTTTGCATGCTTTAATGTCATCCTTTTGCCACGATCTAGAGATCATCACATGAGCTTCTATTGTTACCAGTCTACCGGAACTGCCAGAAGTAAAGGGACGAAACTCGGGCTTAATTTCCGTTTCAGAAATGAGAATGTCCTATATTCCCCTCTTCCACTCACTATCGCTCTCATTCACTCCCGTATGTTATAATTAATATTCTGTGGACTGCGCAACATTTTCTCCAGAAAAAAAATCTGCACATGCGTGAAGTCGTTTATGTGAACCCGCACCGCGAAATGTCCTTGGTAGATTGACAGTTACGTTGAATTTCCTTTTTTTAACTTTCGTGCTGTGGTGGAAACCGTTTCTGAACTAAATGATTTGGTGCCGAGTGATATGCATTTGAATGGCGCATCCTTGGGATTCAGCATTTCGAAAGTGTTGTGAAAACTCAGTCAAACTTGGACAGTCCCAGGCTTCGTTCCCCTCAACTCGTGAAAGTTAGATTTTTCTGCCTTACAGCGGTTTAATAGTTGGCGGCTCTTCCACGGCCTGTATAATTCAGGCAACATTTTCTGCTAGCCAGACCTGACGCTCCACTGATAGTTTATTTTAGCGCCTGCTATAGCGGTCTCCGAGTGTGAAACACATATGCCGACTTGCGGCCCAAGACGGCATATGTCGCAGGGATAAAATATACTTATGGTTGGAACTCCATAACTAGATAACAGATACCCTCCAAAATACAGGATGGGGTGTGGATGTGTTTGTGTGTGCACGCGCGCGTGTGTGTGAATCTGGATCGATGACTTATTTCTTCAGAAATGCTCGCCAAAAATCATCGAATTCTCGCATTCTGGAATAATGTGCCTGGAAAATACATTCAAATGAGTGAAAACCAACTTGCTGATACTGTACTTCTGCTAAGGAGCTGTGCTGGTAAACTTCACAGGCAACCTCTCAATGGTCGCTGGCATGAAACTTCTCTTCAAATGGGAATGATGTCTACAACATTGATCCTACTAAGAGAACTACATACGGCTGGAGCCGCTCCATGCCCCCACGTCAGCTGGTCGCTGGCATGAAACTTCTCTTCAAATGGCAATGATGTCTACAACATTGATCCTACTAAGAGAACTACATACGGCTGGAGCCGCTCCATGCCCCGTGCTGGTAAACTTCACAGGCAACCTCTCAATGGTCGCTGGCATGAAACTTCTCTTCAAATGGGAATGATGTCTACAACATTGATCCTACTAAGAGAACTACATACGGCTGGAGCCGCTCCATGCCCCGTGCTGGTAAACTTCACAGGCAACCTCTCAAAATGGTCGCTGGCATGAAACTTCTCTAAAATGGGAATAATGTCTACAACATTGATCCTACTAAGAGAACTACATACGGCTGGAGCCGCTCCATGCCCCGTGCTGGTAAACTTCTCAGGCAACCACTAAAAATGGTCGATGGCATGAACCTTCTCTTCAAATGGGAATTATTTCTACAACATTGATCCTACTAAGAGAACTACATACGGCTGGAGCCGCTCCATGCCCCGTGCTGGTAAACTTCACAGGCAACCTCTCAATGGTCGCTGGCATGAAACTTCTCTTCAAATGGCAATGATGTCTACAACATTGATCCTACTAAGAGAACTACATACGGCTGGAGCCGCTCCATGCCCCGTGCTGGTAAACTTCACAGGCAACCTCTCAATGGTCGCTGGCATGAAACTTCTCTTCAAATGGCAATGATGTCTACAACATTGATCCTACTAAGAGAACTACATACGGCTGGAGCCGCTCCATGCCCCGTGCTGGTAAACTTCACAGGCAACCTCTCAATGGTCGCTGGCATGAAACTTCTCTTCAAATGGGAATGATGTCTACAACATTGATCCTACTAAGAGAACTACATACGGCTGGAGCCGCTCCATGCCCCGTGCTGGGAAACTTCACAGGCAACCTCTCAATGGTCGCTGGCATGAAACTTCTCTTCAAATAGGAATGATGTCTACAACATTGATCCTACTAAGAGAACTACATACGGCTGGAGCCGCTCCATGCCCCGTGCTGGGAAACTTCACAGGCAACCTCTCAATGGTCGCTGGCATGAAACTTCTCTTCAAATGGCAATGATGTCTACAACATTGATCCTACTAAGAGAACTACATACGGCTGGAGCCGCTCCATGCCCCGTGCTGGGAAACTTCACAGGCAACCTCTCAATGGTCGCTGGCATGAAACTTCTCTTCAAATGGGAATGATGTCTACAACATTGATCCTACTAAGAGAACTACATACGGCTGGAGCCGCTCCATGCCCCCACGTCAGCTGGAACCCCTGGCTGTGGAGCCTGCTAAGTTCATACTTGTATCAGATATAATCAGAAGAAAATCTGCAAATGTGTTAGATATGTGTCCAAACTCCGAGTTAGGACTGGTTTGCGGGTGGCTTGTCATATTCAAGTGTCCGACCAAATGCTACTGACCACTTGGAGCTGGACCCCGACGAAGGCGTGCGACCCGGGCGGCACAGCCAGCCCCAAGGCATCCACCATGGGCACATCCTTCTGTTCGTGCAAGAGCAGCTTCACTCCGATGGGCTCGTGTGGGCCAATCATGTCCTCGTAGTGCTCGATGTTCAGAACCAGACGAAGACCATTCCCAGAACCTGAAAGATTACAGGTGAGCCGTCTGCAACTGCGTAGCTTATCGCCACTTCGGTCGATGTGGAGTTAATGATCGATTTAAACAGTGCTGAGAATGCACTTTCCAAGGATGAACACTACTTACAAACCATAGAAAAGCAGAAAGTCTCTAATCAAACTCAAGCATCGAAGGGTATTTTCACTATTTCACCCATAAACATGGTTTGAGATGTCGTAAACGATCACTCAAGGATGAAGGGTAAGAATAGAAATGTAAAACATTTTACAAATGGCTGACGAATACGTACAACATTACTATAAAGCCGGATGTTTTTGGCTAATGAAGTGGCTCTCATCAGTCTGGTGCCCCATTGACCCATCTCGAGCCATATCCAAATATTCTGGTCAGTTACAGGCTGTTGAGGACGCTATCATGTGCAATCGACGTTTTGAGAAAATGACGCCAGAATGTTTGGAGTGTTCCCCACAAGATTAAAACATAGGTGTGGCCAAATGTAGCCACCCCTTGGGCTCTCTCTCTCTCTCTCTCTCTCTCTCTCTCTCTCTCTCTCTCTCTCTCTCTCTCTCTCTCTCTCTCTCTCACTCTTCAGTCAGCAGCCGAGGTGGTCGGACGTGTCTTGCGCTCCCTCGAAATGCGACAGTAGACCAGGGGCGGACGAAGGGGGGGGGGGGGGGGTTCCGGTGTTTACGGCCCCCCCCCCCCCGAAATAAAACAACAAAAAAAACAAAAACAAATTTAAAAAACTATTTTTATTAGTAACAAAATGTGCTACCTGAAAGTGATAATGATCATCATAAGAATGCGCCAGATTGGAACATTTTGCAGTGAAAACTCCCCCCCCCCCCCCCCCCGCTTCCACGTTTCGGCTGAGCTGCAAGCGTCCCTATGGGGTCGTTCTTCCTCCTCCTCCCCCCCCCCCCCCCCTCGCTTCCACGTTTTGGCTGAGCTCCAAGCGCTCCAATAGGGTCGTCCTCCCTCACACCCACCCACCCACCATCCCTGCTTGCACGTTTCGGTTTAGCACTGAACAACCCACCCCCCTCCTCCGCTATCACGTTTCGGTTGAGCTCTACAACACCCACCCACCCACCCCCGCTCTTAAAAGAGTTTGGAAACCCCCCCCACCCCAAAAACAAGAACTGATCCTCCCCTGGTAGACTGTGTTTTTGCTGGCATACTGTGATACACCTGCTTGTGAACAGAAGTGTATCGAGTTTCCAATGTTCGGAGGTGAGTTTTTTGTACTGTTTCGAATTCTCGACTAATTCTTGTTATTCATTTGACACGGAATGCGTAGAAACTGACGGTGGCCGAACAGTGTTGTGTAGCTGAGCACTGAAAATCGCAGTTCTGCCCAGGCTGACGCTGGTGGAAAAGTGTCTCGTTGTGAGTCTTTGCCTT
>JAWQFJ010016457.1:15000-26918 GCA_034096865.1 Theodoxus fluviatilis | reverse complement strand
CCCACGAGCACTCTGCCACTTCAGATATACCATGTCTTTGTTACTCACTCCATTTGCTCCCACTGTGTTCCCAGTACTTTCTCCCCACCCCCACTTCCCTCACCCTGCATCTGCTCCAGTCTGACTGCCTTTACCCCTCTGCCTGTAACTGCCTGAATTTTGGACATAGTATACCATCATCATTTGATAGACATATTGGGTTTGGTGTACGTTTATAGGTAGCACAGGCTACACTTGTAACTATGAGTACAGAGAAATCATTGTCCCCTCAGTTTACTTGTCTCTGTGTTGGCTCAAGTTTCATGCACATTATCATTTGATTATAAATGTGTACAAAAGCACCCATAATTCTCATCTTCATCAATTCTTCATCATAATGTATATACTCCGTGTTCCGGATGAAGCACAATAAAACCAGAATTCTACATGAATGAAGGAAGACCTAGACTGAGCTGTGTAACTTTGTTGACAAGGACGGGGTCCATGGAGGCAATGTGGAAAACAAGTCATCAGTGTTAAGGGTTTTATTGCATCTGAGTGAAAGTTTTTGTAATGATCAAATTTGCCCTCTGCTGTTGATCAGATACCAAGCAGATGTGGACATCTTGGTAGAAAATGAAATGAAGCAAAGGACACTGCAATTTTCTGTTGTGACATTTCATAATGACTTCTGTATAGTGATACAGTGGAACCCCTATTTTACAACTTCACAAAATCTCAGAAAAAGGGGTTCCACTGTACCACTGTCGTTTGTACCCATGGGCAACTCGGCCACATACTGGAGACTGCCAGACCAAAATGTCAGTATTGAAGACTGGATATCTCACCCAGAATGTGTGCCCCTACTGAGGTCTGGTCCGAGAGCTCAGCTGGGGTTGACCAAGGAATGTAATACCATGGATCAAATCCGTTGTCTGTATAATGAATGTCCTCACATTTTGCATGACAGGAATGCATTACTGTTAAAAATATAACGTAACGAACTATTTGAGTTTATTTGCATCTATTTTTTACATTTTTACAGTTAGTTGATCATTTTAGGTCAATAGAAAAAATAGTTGTGGTTATGGTAATTTTTTTTTTCAGAAGAGGCCAGATCAAACATAAATCACAATTTCTCGTTCACTGAAAAACTGTTCTTTTCATACTTAAATAGTAGATTCCCTGAGTGCTCATAAGGCAGAGTAAATGGAACAGCACACAATTAATTGATTACCATTGATTTCTTAACTTTTTATATCTTTTTCTTTTTTGCATGAAAAAAAATGTTTAAGGTTGGCAGAAAAAAAGGCTAGTCAGGTTACCATAACCACAACTTTTTTTTTCTTTGGCCTAATGATGATGTTGCACTAAATGACCCAGCCACTTTGGGAAGTTGATCAGAAATGCTGGGCAATCATTCAGATGAGATGAGTTAAATTGTGCAATGGAGTGTCCTTTAAGGCTTTATCTATTCAGTCTTTAGATGACCATGTTTGCCAATGAGCAAAGCTTTCGTATGCAATTGGCATGCTAGATGCAAGCTTGTGCAGTGTTCAGTAGCTATTTCAGTCCACCTCTGCATCAGGACACCTACCAGCTTGTTTTTATTGGTGTGCTTTTCCTCTGGAACAACTTTGCCAAAAGTGTCCCACAGATTTTCTTGGGGGCTCATGTCAGGTGACTTGGATGGCCATGGCAAGACATTGACATGATGGGCATTTTACCATTGGTAAATACCCTTGCATTTGACATGGCACACTATTCTACTGGAATATCCACTCCAGGTCCAGGGGAAGCTGTTGCTGTGCAGAAGGAAACTTGATTTGTTCCAAAACATATCTGCATACAAAATTATTCCTGCAGCCTTCACACAACTTCAGGATACTGACCCCAGAAGCTCACATTTTTCATCAAACCAAACTGGATCCACCTCCATATATCACTGTAGGAGCCAATCATCCAGGCTTATGGGCTTCTCCAGGCCTTTACACACCATGCTTTGACCCAATGTTGGAAACAACTGAAGTTGGACTCACCAGTAGGTATGACTTTTAATGAGTTTTCAATATTTCAGTCTTGTTATCATAGGCCTTCTGAATTCTGTTTCCCCTGGCCTTCATTCACAAAATTCGTCCTAGCTTTACAGCTTGAAGACTGCCCTCCTGCAACATGTTCCTCGGTTTTAGAGGAACACTTAATGCCAGTCTCCAGAGTCCACTGTCGTTGCAGCTGTAGGGAAGTGGCTTTTCTATTGAAAGAGATGCTCTCTTGAGTTCAGAATCATCTCTAGTACTAATAGGGCTTAGGCTTTTCCTGCCTCTTCCTTTGTGATTAGCAGTAGTACCGTGAGCTCTGTACTTCCTGATGACATGTGGTGCTGCTTTATTTGGTGCACCAGTTCTCTTGGCAATCTCCATCTGGCTTTCTTCTTCTGCTTTAAAATATCAATTCAAAATCACAGCTCTAGCAGAGTCCTCTTTGGACTGCTATATGGTCATGCTTGGCATGGCTGGTACAGCTTCTTGGCCAGTGTGAATGCCTTATGATCATCCCTTGTCTGTGTGTGCGTGTGTGTGTTTGTGTGTATGTGTGTGGGTGTATGTGTGTGTGTGTGTGTGTGTGTGTGTGTGTGTGTGTGTGCATATGTGTGTGTGCATGAGTGTGTGTGTGTGTATGTGTGTGTGTGTGTGTGTGTGTGTGCATGCATGCATTTGTGTGCTTTCCATGGTCAGAAAGGGTTTGGATAGCAAGCCAATGTGAACTCTTAAGTGGGTTAAGAAAAGGACAAAGGTAATTTTTTTATCTGACTTTAGTGTAGTCTCATTCATGGTTATTTCTTCCTCTATTTGGACCATATCTATAATCATTTCATGATTACAGGGTTATTGTATTCTCATAGAATGATATTATTTTTATGTAATTATATTGATTATTAATTTGTATTATTAACTTATTATTAATTGTACTCATGAGACAATTTCTTTGTTCATTGCTCAACACATATGAGTGGTGACCTATGCATGGATTGTTATGAAACCACCATTAAAATCCTGCAGAAGGCACTGAGGCAACACTCTTGTCTAAAATTCACCTTTTTACTGGAATTTGGCAATCAGACAATGGTCATTATAGGAAAATGTAAGGCAGTTTTGCATCCCCCATCCAAGCTTCTATTTAGTCACATCCATAGTCCACTCCTCTTATCAGAGGTGTGCTTGGCTGAACAGGCAACCAATCTGTGAACTGAGAACACCTGTGCAATAGATGTCTGATAAATCCGAAAGCTAGTCAATATATACAGAAGTAAAAGCATCTGTTGCCCTGCTTCAGTCAGTTCAGGCTGTATGCAGCAAGTCATGCATTAGGTCTACACTGGGAAGAGCCAATGGAGGTTCAATAGACCTCTAAGATTCAGTTGGGGTTTTTTCAGCACTGTCAGTCACTTGTAATATAGTTATCATTATGAAAGAAACACCTGGTTGAATAACATCTTTTCTATTATGCAAAGTGGTAAATTCCCACTGTTGACCAACAAAGATGGTAAAACAAATGGCTGCTGCACATGGAAAAAGCCATATGCTTGCAGAGGACCTCAATGCAATTTGATGAGAGTGTGGTCAAGTGCATATGGAGTTTACTTACCAAGAATACATTTCCAGACATTGTTGACATAGTTGAATGGGGGTGGGTGGGGGTTGGGGGATTAAAAAAAAAAATTCTCTTTTTTTTTTCATAGTAAGACTTTGTATTGAATGAAGTATTATTACTTCTTTAAAGGTACTTTTGCAAGCGAGAGTCTGAGCCGCCATTTACTTTTCATTCCTAGTGGTCGATGGATTTACATCTCACTAAAGGTGTTACACCAGCATGCTTACAGTAGCTCCCTATTACATCCTTCCATCTTTCTCCCTTTGTCCCTGTGACGGTACGTCCTTTCTGCACAAGTAAGAATGTAGAAGCCAGCCATGCCTCAAATAAATGTAGTTATTAGAGAACCAGCCATGCCTAGGAAATAGTTTGTTGTGGTGAGAAGGTGTACAGCCACTAAATGAGAATGATTTGACCTTGACAAAACTTTGACACTGATTACGTCATACAGTGTTTGACGGCATTATATTGAGTGCTGGACAATGTCATTCAGTTCTGATGATTCTTTGGAGAGAGAAGAGCGAGATTGGTTTCGGGCAAGAGGTTGGAGCGTTGAACGCTAGTGAAAACAGGATGGATGGAATTGAAACGATTCCCGATCGCAGAATGATGTGATCTGCTTCAAGGACGGAATGTCTGAGCTTCCCTTATGAGACACAACTCTTGGTGGAGACTTTCAGTGTCGAATCGGCACAAACGTTATGCCCACACTGGAAGATGAACGGTTGACGTCTGCCCTCTAAATCTGATGGACTCCACTTCCGAGTTGCCCTGGCCTCCTTTAATGACCCAGGATGATGCCGTCCCAACAATCCCTTCTCTCAAGACCCACACCTGGTGCCAGTAGTCACCTCACCATTGAACGAGAACCGCCAGGGTCAACGGTCCTGACCCCTTCTTTCAAGACCTACACCTGGTGCCAGTCGTCACCTCACCATTGAACGAGAACCACCAGGGTCAACGGTCCTGACCCCTTCAGCAGTTTCGAACTCTCTCTTCCCAGATAAGTTGAACGTTTTAATATAGGCAGGTTGGCTAAGTTAGGATTGAATGATTATTTAGCAACCATTATCTATCTTTTAATCATTAGTAAAGTCAATTGAATTGTGGATGTCTGTTCTCATTTTTCTCTGTTTTTTTAGTTCGTCCTTAACAGCAAGGAAGATGGGTAAATGTTACAGGATGGTATCATGTTTCCCTAGACAAACTATGAGCTAAAGTTAATCACAGTACTGGTCCTGTAACAGTCCCTATCTCTAGGAGATACAGGCAGCTGGTAAATGATTTAGCTGGCTGTGAGTCATTGTGATGGACACTGTGCACTGAGACCAGACAGCCAGTGGTCAGTTGCAACTATCTGGGCCACCTTTTGTTGTGTGTGTTTGAACTTGTGTGAAACAAAGATCCAGTCTTTCACTGTGCTCTCCTCACATACAAAACTGTGATAGGCCAAGCTACTGACTAAAAAGGCCTAAACTATTTAGACTACACTAGAGACAATGAAATAATGATAATCTCAGTTTTTCTCTTGTACATTATTAAAAATTGAAAAATTATTTCAGTTTACTGGGTAGCGAAACTGTGTAATGAACTCTTTCTCAACATTGAAAAGTCATTGAGCATCCTTTCATTTGAGATTGCCATAAAAATACATAGCCTCCCATACATTTCAAACCACCATATACATGTACAATGTTATGATTGTGCATGATCGCTTGTTTTTTTCTTCGTGATTGCTCATAAAGTTTCATCCCTGCTGAGTATGGGAGGGGTTAGGGAGAAGAAGGGGGAAAGGGCGGTTTGTGGGAAAAGGAGGGTTGGGGGATGTTGAGGGAAAGGGAGGAGGGGCTGAGACAGACAGACAGACAAAAGGACAGACAGACAGACTGAAAGACAGACAGACAGACAGACAGACAGACAGACAGACAAAAGGACAGACAGAAAAAGGACAGACAAAAGGATAGACAGACAGACAGACAGACAGACAGACAGACAGACAGACAGACAGACAGACAGAGAGGGTGGTGGTGAAACTATGTTACGAGTGTGAAGTCAACAAAAGAGCTGATCACTGAAGAGTTTCTGGATGCATCAAAATCTGAACAAGCTATCCATGTCTCTCAAGCTACCCTGCCATGTACATGTAGTGTGACTATTGTAACATAGGACAGGCCCCATGCAATATCTAGGCTGCAATTGTCAAGCATGGGACAGACCCCATACAATGTTTAGACTGCAAATGTCATGTATGTGTAGTGTGACTGTAGTAACATGGAACAGGCTCCATGCAAAGTCTAGTCTGCAAGTGTCATGCATGTCTAGTGTGACTGTAGTAACATGGAACAGGCTCCATGCAATGTCTAGACTGCAAGTGTCATGCATGTGTAGTGTAACTGTAGTAACATGGAAACGGCTCCATGCAATGTCTAGACTGCAAGTGGTATGTATGTGTAGAGTGACTGTAGTAACATGGGACAGACCCCATACAATGTTTCGACTGCAAGTGTCATGCATACATGTAGTGTGACTGTAGTAACATGGGACAGACCCCATGCAATGTCTAGACTGCCAGTGTCATGAATGTGTAGTGTGACTGTAGTAACATGGAATAGACCCTATGCAATGTCTAGACTGCAAGTGTCATGCTTGTGCTGTGTGACTGTTGTAACATGGAACAGGCTCCATGCAATGTCTAAACTGCAAGTGTCATGCATGTGTAGTGTAACTGTAGTAACATGGAAACGGCTCCATGCAATGTCTAGACTGCAAGTGGTATGTATGTGTAGAGTGACTGTAGTAACATGGGACAGACCCCATACAATGTTTCGACTGCAAGTGTCATGCATACATGTAGTGTGACTGTAGTAACATGGAACAGACCCTATGCAATGTCTAGACTGCAAGTGTCATGCTTGTGTAGTGTGACTGTAGTAACATGGAACAGACCCTATGCAATGTCTAGACTGCAAGTGTCATGCTTGTGTTGTGTGACTGTAGTAACATGGAACAGACCCTATGCAATGTCTAGACTGCAAGTGTCATGCTTGTGTAGTGTGACTGTAGTGACATGGGACAGGCCTTATACAATGTCTAGACTGCAAATGTCATGCATGTGTAGTGTCACTATAGTAACATGGAACACGTTTCATGCAATGTCTAGGCTGCTACACATGCTGCATTTGTTTGAAATTTGTGTGAAAATCCAACAGGAAGAGATTAAAGAAAACACCTGCTTCTGAGCCATGGATGGGTCAGCCAAAACACACCACCATATTTCTTCTACTGTGGGCTCAGAAGTCCGGAACTGTTCATGATGGCAATGTTATGCCATTTGTTTTACCAATAACATAACCCAGCTGGTCAATAATCAACTGTTTTAATTTGTGTGTGTGTGTGGAGCCTGCTGATTGGGACTCAACAACATCCATCATTGTGTGTGAAAGGTGATGGATACCTGTAAGCTCTTTGCGGTCTTGCTGAACTTATGATTATTCGATACCAACATTTCTTCTTTCAGTTGCATTAGAATAGTGTTTTGACACTGTGCTGACTGTGAACAGTAGTGTTAGCCATTGTTGTCTTTGTCATAATTGTTACAAAAGTTAAAACAGGTTTACAGGTGAGAATAGACAAGAGGAAATGAGGGGAAAGATTCAATTTGGAAAATGATGAAACATACTCACAGTTCACAAATTACATTGCATCGAACTTTCTCTTCCAGAGCTTTGGTGAACACAGTAAGTCAACATCTTATGGGGACCAGATGTAAACTTCTACATATAAACCATTAAGCATGTTAGACCCAGTCTAAGATGGTTTACGTCTGCTGCTGTGGTTGTTAAATAAATCCATACATGCTCACTGGTCAGCCTCTGAGAGAGAGAGAGAGAGAGAGAGTTCAGCTAATCCTATTCTTCATGGAGCACCAGCAGTTCCAGGACCTAGAACTCTGTGAGAATGGCAGCACTGAGACTTTCAATCCAAAATGTCTCAACCACATAAACAATAGTCTCATGCCTATTAACAATCAACTTCATTGAACGAATAAATAATGAGTTTCATTACTTATCAGACAATTTAGATTGATGAACAGAAAGGCATATTAATGGACTTTAATGCCATAATGACAGCATGCAAAAACCACTCCCACAATGGTTCCAAATAGATGATCACCAACAGTTAGGTGAATGGGGAAAACATCCCTTCATAACTATCAAACATAAGCATTGGCAGAGTATGGTAGAGTAGTAAATTCCCATTATTAACCATTATTGCCCACCGTCCCATTTTTGGGACGTCTACAATTTATTATCTAGATGAGAAATTTCAAAGTTTTAATCCAAATTATACCAGCACATGTTCATTGTAGTTAATTATACATAATATCAGCTAACTTTCATTTTGGAAAAAAATTGGGCATTAATGGGTTAATTAAAGCCTTTGCAAGTAAATGGGTGAAGTTTTGCTTGGCATTGGACAAGGCCTTCCCTTGAAGAATGCAGTCACACCACAAAACAGCTAAATATGTCACTTCCTCATAAACTTCTCTCAAGTAATAGTTGCTTCTGACCAAGGAGGAGTGAGCTGCTTGATGCAGACCTACACCCGCCAATTCATTCAGAATGAGGCCTTTCAGGTTCAACATCCTCCTAAAATGTGTAAACTTATAACCAGAAAACTCTTTTAAAAGGCTGAAGGTCTTTTTGAATTTCTCTGCTCTTTCAATCTGTCTCTTCAAATGAAATGCTCTTCATAATTGATAATGATGAATTGCTTAGCTCAGTTTGAACCACAGATTATTACACCCCTTGTTTTCCTTGGCAATCACTTTCAGAGTTGCAAAATAAGGTATGTCATACATAGGGGGCACATGGGATTTCTAATCCAGTTTCTGTCTTCCCTTTTTTTCTGCCTCTTTTACCTAAGAATCTGGCCATTGGTTGATCATTTGAGGTGTTATTTCCCCATTACTTTTGTTCAGTTTGAGCATTAAAATGTTGTTGCATCTAATATGTACAGAAAAAACACCAAAAGGAACAACACCAAAAGGAACGACACCCAAAATAGGAAAATCCTATTTTGAACATATCAATTAAGTGTTATGATCAGGTCATGCAAAAGTGTATAGATACCTGTGCAAACTGTAAAATTCATAGCATTTAATCATTGCTGGGATATTTTCAGGTATGAGTACTTTAATGGCCTGTTAAAAACTTAATCTGCACAATTTCATCATGCTGACATTAAAATCTTACCTACTTCTCATGATGATTGGGATAAGATCAAGTGATAAGAAATAGATATCCCGAAGAAAATTTACTACTGGGGAATCTAAACTTACTGCCTCTTACTTCACATGCAGTTGAGAACTAATGCAATCACCATGCATATCAAGACAAGCCATTTCAAAAGACTTATGTTCCTATAGACAAAAACCATCTACTATGACTATTGAGCATCACTAAACTTTTTTTGATGTATTACCTTTGGAATTTGGGGCATATGCAAACTTGGTGTACACAGCATTGCCTGTTGGCTAGGGTGTGCTTCAGCTGTTGTGGACTGGGGTGCCCCACACCCCTCTGTACATACTTTACTACTCTACCATACTCTACCATGCAGAACAGGCACAAATGGTAGTGCATAGGATCCTAAGAGAGTTTGTGAATTTTTCATTCTCATTACTAGGAAATGGAAGTACCATGCTACCTCCTCTTCATACATGTACTTGTACAAATGGCAGTGAAAGTGAAAGTGGTACATGCACCATTCTAGAAGTTAAGGCAAGTATCCCAGCTTTGCAAAACTCTGACTAGTCCACCAGCTTACAGGAGAAGCCTAACAAGCTGAGATTAAATGTCACTTTACAGACAGACAGGCAATGACTGACCTACTGATCCCTATTTGACCCTCCAGAGTGAACTTTTGACCAGTAATTTGAGAAGCTTTCTGACCAAAGATTGACATGAGAGGTCCTGCCCCACATTATGTATTAGGTCAGATGCCTGACAAACGTGTACAGTCGCCTCCTTGCTTCCACCACTATGATCCACTTGACCAACACTAGCCACTCAGCCAGAATAACAGAAGTAGGGTGGAGGGGGCGGGGGGGGGGGGGGGGGGGGGGGGGAAGGGGAATAAGAGGTGCCTTTAAACTCTAAACATTCCACTGTCCATTCATCCATCTTCACAAGCAAGATGTGCTCTTGGAGTCTTTAGTACCTTTGACATTTACTATCCAGTTTCAAGCATTTAGTTTGATACTCCTCTCTTTGTATGAAATTTTGAAACTACACATTCGTCTGTCTGAACACTGTTACAGTTTGAGTGTCATTTATTTTATTTCTTAGAAGGATGTGGCTGCGTTGAGGTTTTGGTGGGAACATCCCTTTCTCTATAAGTTATTCTATGTAATGTATGAGAAACAGTACTTTCCCAAAAGCTGGAGACAATCAGTGATAATTCCAATCTATAAAGCAGGGGAAAAACAAGACCCCCAGAATTACAGAGGTATATCCCTACTTAGCACAATGAGTAAACTTTTCCATTTTAACTAGACGCCTCCAAACTTGGAGTGAGGAAAACAATAAGTTTGGCACAGAACAAGGAGGGTTTCGAACAGACCATTTCACAATTGATCACATATTCACACTTTATTCAATCGCAGTGAAACATGTTTATTATGGCAGTGGCAGAGGAAAGCTCTAAGCTGCTTTCGTGGACTACAGAAAAGCTTTCGATTCTGTAGATCACGCATGCCTTTGGCAAATTCTTAAGAAAATAGGAGTATCAACTAAATATATTAATATGATCAAAGCAATGTATTCTAATATGCAAGCGTGTGTTAGATGAGACCTCGCATTGTCGGTATCTTTTGATTGCCCGGTTGGCGTAAAGCAAGGCGCAACTGAGAGTGCGATAACATTTTCCCTGTATGTCTCACATGTGGCTGACTACGTCCGCAAACACGGTAAGCATGGGATACAGATGCTACCTGGCATAGCGGAAATAATATTTTAATAATATATTATATTCCCTCTTATTTGCTGATGACATAGTACTTCTATCCACCACCCCAATAGGATTACAGTGTCAGATCAATAACTTATATGTGGTATCAAAAAAACTTGGTCTAACTGTCAAATCTGACAAGACCAAGATAATGGTTTTTCGACGTGGAGGACACTTGGCACGAGGTGAGAGATGGAGTCTAGGCAGTACAACTCTTGACGTTGTTAATTCATACAAGAACGTAGGGGTCGTCTTTATCACAAAATTGTCCATTGAAACAGCTCTTGACAACCAAGCAGTTAAAGGCAAACAAAAAACTATTCAGTTGCTGAAAATCATGTACGTGGCGCATCCATCGTCTCAATACATGTGTGTACTTTAAATTATTTGATGTCCAGATATTGCCTTCTCTTCTCTATGGTGCAGAACTATGGGGTCTTACAGGCCGAGACAATATAGAAAAGATACATATGTTCGCCTGTAAGTGATTTCTGAACGTAGATGCAAGATCTCCCAACACTATTGTATATGGAGAGACAGATAGATATCATTTATTTGTACATTCTGCCATTAGAGCCATAAAATATTGGTTGAGGCTGTGCAATATGCCGGCAGACAGATTCCCAAGCAAGCGTATCTTATGCTGACTATGCAAAAATAACTGGTCTAATACTGTAGAAGAGCTTCTGTCAAAAACGGGTTTTGCATATGTCTGGAAAAGCGGCAGTGCTGCAAATGAGAGAATCTGTCTGAGAACTCTTAATCAAAGACTTCGAGACTGCTTCTACCTTTACTGGTCCTCCAGGCTGAATTATAGCAAAGAACGTAAGTTACGTTTCTCTGTATACAGAAGATACAAAAATACCTGTAAATTTGAATGCGAACCTTATCTGAATAATATTAACATAAATAAATTTAAGATGTCTATATTATGTTTAGATTTGGACTCTGTGAACTAAACACAAACAAGCGATATAAGAGTGATGAATCATCAAATATGAATTGTCCATTCTGTAATGAAGCAGAGAACGAGGAGCATTTTCTGTTTGTAACACATATCGCGAAATACGAAAGAAATACACAGAAAAACATATAACGAGAAACAATAATATGAGACTGACAAAATTGTTGGACAGTAGGCCTAATAACATCAGGAAGGTGAGAGATGTTGCAATGTACATTTTTTAATGCTTTGAAACTACACAACCAAATGGTTGAAATGATATCAGACCCTGTAGATAAGCGATGCTGTACATACATTCTTCCACTGTTACATC
>JAWQFJ010016457.1:0-10000 GCA_034096865.1 Theodoxus fluviatilis | reverse complement strand
ATACAACTGCATGTGTCTTCCTGGAAACTGCAAATACACGTATCATGGGGGCATAAGATAACCTGACATATAAAAACCGCGGATAGATGCACAATGATTTTTTTTTAAAACAAGAACGCGACTTGACTCGAGCTACACATCACGTTGTCCTAGATGCCACAGAATTTCCACTATCAATGAAATAGGCCTACATGGCACCTATTGCCTTCACATCACTGATTTACTCCTACCCCACCCATTCACTCCCTCGTGACACTCCAATAAGGCCTGCTCCCTCTTTCTTTAAAGTGCGTGTCTCTGTGTCTCAACCATTCGTCAGTAAATTCATTCATTCGTTCAGTGTCTGTGTCTCTCTGGCGCGCCTTCCTTCCCAGGTTTTCTTCACTTCTCTCATTTCACAACGCCCTCTATTCCCTACCACTCGACAACCCCCTCCTTCAAAATTCTACCGTCCCCCCACCCCTTCCTCTCCGCTTCTCATTCATCATGGGGTTCGAGGTGTAATTGGTTAGCTCGTCTTCAGGACAGCTTGTCCATGCAGGCGTGGGGAGCGGGCAACGGGTGTCGATTCAGGCCTCCCTTCAAAGGGTAGGCAAGGGGGGAGCTGCTCAAGTGACGGAAGGCGTCTCTTTTGGACACCCCGCCTGCCTGCGCCGCTGGCTAGCGGGGAAGCCGCGGAGTCGATGCCGAATTCATTTACAGGTTAGTTGGCCAGCAAACGCCAAAACCACGGCTTCGGACTAGTACAGCGCGCAGTTGGGTTCTCGCTCCCACCTTCAATGATTCAGGAGCTCCCCCCAGAAGCCGTGCATTGGGCAACATGGGCGAGAAGGCAATTACGAGCGAAGGATTAGGGGGTCGCAGCTTTTCCCGCCTTTTTTCCCCCCCTTTCCTCTCTGAACTAGCTACAGAGGTTTCCGCGACGGAAGAGGTTCCGGTTGCGGGATGCGCAGTAGGGCAGGCAAAGAGCACGCCGGGATTGAGAGCTTTAATTGATTTCGAGAGGGTTTTATCAGCGCATAGGGAGATGAATAGA
Organism: Theodoxus fluviatilis; assembly: GCA_034096865.1. NCBI lineage: Eukaryota > Metazoa > Mollusca > Gastropoda > Cycloneritida > Neritidae > Theodoxus > Theodoxus fluviatilis. The sequence continues at coordinate 8,964 of JAWQFJ010016457.1, read as the reverse complement.
TCTGTCCGAGTCCGGCAACATCTTCTTCGTGATCTGTTCGACCGGGCAGGTTGAAGGTTGAAGTGAATTGCTTAATGGATGACGCTCGCATCAAAAGTAATCCCGGAAATTTTTGTCAGAGTAAGAAAGCGAGGAAATTGCTCCGCAAAGATACACTTCTGGCATTGAATGGCATGACAGACTCTATTAAAGAACCCAATGGCAACATTCCGTGTGGGGGAAGGCACATAAAAATCTTCAAAGCATAATGGCATGGGGATTTGGGGGCGAGGGTCGAGAGTGATCAAAACGGGCAGCGAGGTCTGAGCACAGCCCCCTGGGAGATCACCTCTGGCAAAGGGAATCTCTCTCAACGCCCACTTCAAGGGCAGGACCAGCACTAACATGCCTGTAAGGAGCTGCAGGCAGAATCGCTGGTGGCAAGTACAGGTCGATCTCTCAAGAAAGGGTGCATCCATACCATGGGCAATGACACTATTAGATTCCTAGATCAATGGAAGTCGATCCTCGCTCTCAACAGGATAATAGGGAATCCGCCAGGAAAGTACGCTCTCGTCCGCAGAGGCTTTTGTGTTCTTTTTTCCCCCGAGAGCCAAGTTTCTCACGTTTATCTCCCGGTGATTCGCAATGGCCTCCTTGACACGGGTGATACAAGCTGTGCAGGTTGCTTGACATGAGTGTTGTTAAAGTCTGCAAAGCAGTCAGAGACACTACATCAAAATAGTCCCTTGAGCTCCTTGTTCAAATACTGCTCTGTCCCTTGCCTTCATGGTTTGACTGAAGAAAATTTGGAGAGAGAAAAAAAACTTAATTTGATTTCGACCTCTTCATGGTAAATAGGCCAGGCTCTAGTTGTCCCTATTCCCAAAATGATGAGGCTCGGTCTGTTTACTGGAACATTTCTTTCCCCGAAAAAATAAGGTTTCAGTAACAAAGCGACCTGTTGATATCCTGTTGATTTTTACATATAAATAGTAAACCTGTAATTGAGGAAGCTCCTTTTAAGACGATTTTTTCTTGTTTGGCACGTCATAGACGTTGCACCAACACGCACACAGTCACACAGAGGGGAAGCTGCTTCATAGATGCTCACCTTCTACATGTACATTCATACTTACACACTCACACACAGGGTTACAACACATGATAACGATACAGGGTAGCAGCCGATAGGAAATTGCGATAAATTTATAATTAAGTTTTCTCTCGTCCCAGGGATTGAACCACGGCACTAAGCCTCGCACAAAATCAAACGCCAAAGCGTGCTCGCCTAAATAGGTCTGTATAAAGACTGTGTTTCAGTAGGCTAGTAGAGGTTGAGGAGCTGACTATGCACTCATGCAGGAGGGTTGATTATTGCCTGCCTGCATGCATGCTAGCCAGCCAGCCTGCCCCTGTTTCCGTCCGTCCGTCCGTCTGTCCGTCCGTCCGTCATAACCTCTCTCTCTCTCTCTCTCTCTCTCTCTCTCTCTCTCTCTCTCTCTCTCTCTCTCTCGCAAGGTAAGGGCCAGGACAAACAAGAACAGTGGCAATGTATATGTATCATGCGTTCGAGAAATGAAATCTAAAAAACTCACCAAAAAGAGGTCACTACTACTCATGTAAACAAATGGTTTAACTATGCTGTTTCGAATAACTGTTATGGATTTTTTTCCCTTTGTATTTTGCAATAGGCCGATGGCCTAGGAATAAAGTTCAGTACAGTTCAGCTCAGTTCGTATATCTCTGTCTCTCTGTCTCTCTGTCTCTCTCTCTCTCTCTCTCTCTCTCTCTCTCTCTCTCTCTCTCTCATTATTGTGTTGTGAGTGCGTTTTCCCTCCTATTCTCTGCCTGGACGGTTACAAGCTATGAGGTCCGTGCGTTAGTGTGCACCGAGTTGTGGTCTCCATTCCCGGACAAGGTGAGCAGGTCACCTGTGTGGGCGTGCACTGTTCAGGCTTTCATGCCCCCAAAACATCCCAACACTTGGTCAGTGTCCACACACTGATTGGGGATGCCAGACAGGCCTGCCCTGCTATCCCAAAAATGGACGAACAGCGTGACTGATGAACGAGTCACGCGTGCATTGTTCTCTCTGTTTGCCAAATGGATGCTTGATTGGTCCACAAGATCACGACGTCCACATTGCGCTGCCTTTCCTCAACAAGGGGGCAGAATAGCCTGCCTCTTCGTTTACCAGTGAAAGCCATATGTAGTAATGGACAAGACGAGCAATAATGACTACAGACATGTGTTTGCAATGCACTCAGCTGTTATCCATATGTCCACAGAGTTAATGTGCAAGCATGGACAAGAAAAGTACAGTACATCGATCAATGGGGTTTCTGGATGGTGAAAATGGCAAGCTGGGTAAAACAATCGTGCTCTGTTAAAAACTGATATTGGGAAGAAAGAAGAGCAATGTTGCTGTCATTCACATGTCCACAGAGTGATTGTCATCTCCTCAATAAGCATCAACATACATTTAGTGGTCCGCCAAGGAAGGGCAACAAAGTAGGTCGCCCAGTGGATGCTGAATGATGGCTAACTCAGTAAAACAGTCATTCTCTATTGTTGATATTACAGGGGGGGGGGGGGGGGGGGGGAAGCAATGTTGCATCGCTTTCATGTGCCAATGATCTTCGGAACAGAGTTTACTGAGTTCACGGGATGGGGGTAACAACAGACCCACCACGTTTCCTAATGCGATTCGTAAAATGCGAATAACTAGGCAAATCGAGAGCTTACTTGCTCTCACAATGGAGCCTTTGCTGCAGAGGCGGGTTTCTCACACGCAGTCCTAACGCAGCATGCGCGTTTCGCCTCAAAAGGTACAAAACAAAGTTCAGAGACGAGCGCGCACGGCGAGCACGTGCATCAAAGGTTCTTTTTAGGAGAAAAACTTTGGGTATCTCGAGCCCTGGCCGTGAGCGCCCATCTCGGAACTTTTGAAATACCTTTTGAAGCGATGTGTGCCTCTAGTTCCACGAGAGGATCGCGTGTGATGCGTCCTAATTGCTCCTGGGAATCCCGCCTCAGCTTTGTTGCTTCCCTGGATTGCTTGTTACCAGCAATTAAGCCCCTTGACCAAATTGTGATGCAGCAGGAAGATGCACGCGAACAGAGTGCGAAACCTGACAGTGGCGATTTTGAAATCCTTCTTGAAATAGCGTGTCCAGTCCTCGCGTAGAAGGGGAAAAAAAAGAAGCAGTTGCTCATGTTATTGGGTGCCTTGATTTAGGCCTTTCTGCCGACCGGATACCGACGGAAAAGGAACACTCAGTAGAATGTTCCATTTGTAGACCACGTCTACCTGTCGAGAACTTCCAAAACTAGATGAGCTGAAACACTGGATTCCCGCGACAGAAGTAAATAGCAACGTCATAACCACAATCTAGAGAGTAATGGGAGAGCACAAGACTCCGCCAAGGCAATCACTGCGGTGGAGGTTTCACAGCACCTCTTCCATGGGCCCCCAGGAAGTCACAACACAATGCAGCAAAACTGAGGCAGCGTGTTCTGCTTGCTGAGCCTGAGGCTACATGATAATTGTAACGCTGCTAGCGGTTCATGGAAGTATGCCTGTGGTGTGGCCTATATGATTTAAGACGTTGTTCCGCTCAACTCGTGGACGTTACTTCATAACGCCTTACTTGGCCTATATAATTCAGGCGGCATGTTCTGCTGACCAGGCCTGATGCTACAAAGTCAAGTTAATTTTAGTGCCGCGCCTACTAGGGGTCTCGGAGTATGGAATGCATACGCCAGCTTGCGGCTACAGTGCTGAGCCAGCCCACGGCCTGGGCGATAACATTGTCTTTATGGTTGTGATTCCAAAACGAGACAACAGCCTCCACAGTTTAATGAATTGTTTCCTGAGTGAAGCCCTGACCTTGCACCAAATTTCATCTGAATCCGTTTTGAACTTTTGGAGAAAGTTTGCCAAATAACGAACTAATGAAAGAACAAAACCGACCAAAAACCATAACCTCCTTGGCGGAGGTAATAAAAGTATAGACTTCTTGTAAACATTTCGTTATAAGGAAGAAACAGTCATGTAACACTAATATTACATACTGATTGACAAAAATTAATACTAGTAATCCTAATTTCTTTTAATATGCACTTGACACTCATAGCTGAGGACTCTTTACACTCACTGCCTCTGTCAACTTCAACGCCCGCCTTCTGAAAATGAATCACCTGTGGGTAATCGACTACAGTCTGCAACGACTTCTCATTCTTGCATCAGTTTAAAACCTCTACTCAAAAAGAAAATGTTCATGATACTAATAACTCAAGATATTTAAATGCGACTTTATGTACCCCCTGCTTGATCAGTTCACATATCTTTTGGTGTCACCATAAATCATCACGTTCGCTGTCGATAAAATATGACGTTTGACTGCTTAACCTCCCCATTACACATGAAGATTTTGTGCAAAAGCTTTCTGAACGCTTTTGCCCCACTTTAAATCATGTTGTACATGGTGGATTATACATGTATATAAGTAAGCACTTCATGGGTTACAGCAGTGCCCTTGTAGGCAATCATCCAATAGCGATTGCGAGGTGTCTACGGAATTCCAGACAGTGGCCTCTGTGTGCAGTGCTCAAAGCTTTGAAACTCAACTGGAATTAACTGGAAGGGCTATTTCTGACAACAGTTAAAGGTTGCAAGCTGTTTTGTGTTCATTGACTCTCTGGCAGTGACACTAACTGTGTGGTGCGGTCATGCAGAGCATACAGTAGGTCAAGAGTTGGATGGTGACATGTGCTAGGTTGGCTGTCCCCCACATTCAGTTTCGCAACGATCTCAAGCTTGCTCGACTTGGGTCGTTGGCACATTCGCTCGAGCACTATCTGCCTTTCCATCGTAGACAAAAATCTAAAATTGATATGAAATTTACCGGATGGGTATTTCTGGCTTCAGTGAATTGCATACTTGCAGCATCTTTGTGTTCGGTAACACTCTGGTTGTGACGCTAGCTGTATGGTGCGGCCAAGCATACATACGGATCAAAAGTAAATGAAGACGTATGCAATGCGTTCCCTTTGTGTTTTGTGTTCGTGATCTTCTGGTGGTGACAATGGCCGTGTGGGGCGGCCATGCAGAAGGAACGATGAAGATTTGGATGAAGGCTGTGTGAAAGGGCCTGAAGGATGGCCTGACCTGCATGTCTCACTCCATTTCTCTGGCCTCAATGCGAATCATAACATTTGACTTCCTTGACCTCGGGCGTTGGGACCTTGACAGAAGGAATAGCTGCCTATCACTCATGGACAAGACAGTGCTCTGCATTTGCACCTGCCCAGAGAACTGCGCTGTTTGCAATATAACATATGCCATTTCCACTACTTGTACAAGTGTGTGTTTAAAGCAATAAGTCTGACTTGCAGTAGTGTCGGCATTGTATTAGGAAGTCCTGACAACGACCTTCCTTACTAGGTATTCTGCTGGCAAAAGGCGGACAAGTTGATGAGATCCGTTGCTCTTACTGTTTTAGAGAGAGGCAGGGAGAGAAGGCTAGGAACTGGAGTAAAACAAAAAACGATTACACTCATGTTTTTGGGTGGAACCCACGATTGAAGCAAGTTACCTAAACTACCTCCTTCTCTATTGTGGAAGCAAGGACTGATATCTCCTTTTTCCCACTTCTGTCCGTCTTCACTACAACACAACGCCCTTGTTCATCCTTGCTTCCAACAGTTCCTCCGTGCTTCCAACAGTTCCTCCGTGCTTCCAACAGTTCCTCCTTACTTTCAACAGTTCCTCCTTACTTCCAACAGTTCATCCTTGCTTCCAATAGTTCCTCCTTGCTTCCAACAGTACCTTCTTACTTCCAACTGTTTGTCCTTGCTTTCAACAGTTCCTCCTTGCTTTCAACAGTACCTCTTTGCTGCCGACTGTTTCTCCTTGCTTCCAACGATTTCTCCTTGCTGCCAACTCTTTCTTATTGCTTCCAACTGTTTCTCTTTGCTTCCAACTGCTTCTCCTCGCTTCCAAATGTTTCTCTTTGCTGCGAACTGTTTTTGCTTGCTGCGAACTGTTTCTCCTTGCTGCAAACTGTTTCTCCTTGCTTCCAAATGCTTCTCCTTGCTTCCAACATTTCCTCCTTGTCTCCAAATGTTTCCCCTTGCTTCCAGCTGTTTCTCATTGCTTCCAACTATTTCTTCTTGCTGCCAATTGTTCCTCTTTGCTTCCAACTATTTCTTATTGCTTCCAAATGCTTCTCCTTGCTTCCAATAGTTCCTCCTTGCTGCCAACTGTTTTTCGTTGCTTCCAACTATTTCTGCTTGCTGTCAAATGGTTTCTCCTTGCTTCCAACTGTTTCTCCTTGCCTCCAAATGTTTTCTCTTGCTTTCAACAGTTTCTCCTTACTTCCAACAGCTTCCCTTTGCTTCCAGCTGTTTTTCCTGGCTTCCAACTGTGCAGGACGAGGCCCCATGCAGAGAGAACTGCCAGGCAGAGACGTAGATCTTCAGATCAAGCGTTTTTCCTCAACGTCTCGTTGGATGTCAAGCAACGACTGCCGTAAAGCTCTAGCGGAACTGCGCCAGATGGTACAGTATCGTCAGATCCGGATCTCCAAAGCAGATAAGGGAGGAGCCACAGTGGTTCAGGACTTTACTGCTTATGAAGCGGAAGCTTTGCGTCAACTTAACAATCCGATGCATTACACCAAGTTGGACGACAATCCCACAGCTGACATCGCCAACCAGTCCAACCGCTTCGTGGAACAGTTGAAAGACAAAACACTTATTGATGACTACTGCTTTAAATGGGCTCTGCTGGAAGCTGAGACTACACGTACCAGCGTGTTCTACCACCTACCCAAAGTCCACAAGGACAGACAGAACCCACCTGGACGCCCCATCATTTCTGGTTGTGGAGGACCTACAGAGAAGCTGTCCAAACTGGTGGATCATTGGCTGCAGCCATTGGTCTGGGACCTACCGTCTTACGTCAAAGACACTACGCATTTTCTGCAGCTAGTGGAACAGTGGAAACTCCGCTACGGCCCTCTTCCTCCTGACGCACTCATTGTCACCATTGACGTGGTGGGGTTGTATACCAACATACCCCACGATGAAGTGGCCACGTCCGTCACTGATTTGTTATCCACGAGACAGCACCTGGTCCCTGAAGCTCCACCAAAAGACTTGCTTCTGAAAATCATCAACCACATCCTGAAAAACAACATCTTCCAGTTTGACGGTCAGATCTACAAGCAGATCTTCGGAACTGCTATGGGGACCCCCATGGCTCCTACGATTGCCAACATTTTCATGGGGTGGCTGGAGAGTGACGTATTGACCCGTTGTCCTTGGGCCATAGATCCAGGTATTTGGAAAAGATACATTGATGACATCATCACTCTCTGGTTCTGCGGCCAAGATGAACTGGTGAAATTCATGGAGTGGCTGAACGATCAACACCCGAGCATAAAGTTCACCTACAGTTATGGGAGAACCAGTGTGCCATACCTGGATGTAAGCCTTTCCATCACTTCTGAGGGACATTTGGTCACTGACCTCCACGTGAAGCCCACAGATGCTGCCATGATTTTACCATTCCACTCATGCCACCCGCGTCACTGTCCTCGAAGCATCCCCTACAGCCAGTGCTTACGTCTGCGTCGCATCTGCTCCGAAGACTATACGTTCGGACGCAGGTGTGATGAACTAAAAAGAAGTTAAAAAAGAGAGGCTATCCCGTAGGACTGACTGAGGCTGCTGTGGTAAAAGTGGCAGCCAGGACTCGAGCATCTACTCTTCAGTATGCTCGAAGAGAAGCCGAGGGTACAGACAGAGTGCCGTTTGTGATTCGTCACAACCCTAACAACCCGCCTCTGAGCCAGTGGTTGAAACAGTTTCTGCCGGTGCTCCACACTAGCACACGGATGAGACGGGCAGCTCCAAACCCGCCTATTGTGGGAGAAAGAAACTGTTTCAATTTAAGAAAACTGCTGATGCCCTCGACCCTCCCCTTCCCTCGTACTTTGGCTCAGGAGACCAACATCGGGTGTCACCCTTGCCCCAAATGTGTACTGTGTCAGAGATACCTGCAGGACACTACCACCTTCCGCAGCGTCATTACTGGCCAGTCTTTCCACATCAGAGACTGCTTGTCGTGCACGTCAACCAACGTCATCTATCTCATTGACTGTGAACAGTGTCACGACAGGCAGTATGTGGGTGAGACTGGCCAGACCATACGTAGAAGGTTTTACGGACACACGTACGACATCCGCAATAACTTAGACACCCTAGTGGCTAAGCACTTCAGGTCCCCTGGGCACTGCCTCTCCCACATGAGAGTGACCATTATTGAGCAAATACACGTGGACGATGCCAACATCCGTAAGCGGAGAGAGAAGTTCTGGCGCTTTAAGCTACGAACCAACTACCCTGAAGGACTGAATGTGTTTGACTGAGAGAGAGAGAGATGGATGGAACTATGAACACTTAAAGAGAGAGAGAGAGTTGGAGGTAGAGAGAGAGGGGGGGGAGAGAGAGAGAGAGAGAGAGAGAGAGAGAGAGAGAGAGAGAGAGAGAGAGAGAGAGAGAGAGAGAGAGAGAGAGACAGAGAGACAGAGAGAGAGAGAGAGAGGGAGACAGAGAGAGAGAGACAGAGAGAGAGAGACAGAGAGATAGAGAGAGAGAACACTCTGGACACTGGATGCTGAGAGAGCTTTGACTCCGAGTACTCGGGCTAGAACATTTTTTGGGGGATGAGGGTGGTGGAGAGAGAGAGAGGGAGGGAGAGAGAGAGAGAGGGAGAGAGAGAGAGAGAGAGAGAGAGAGAGAGAGAGAGAGAGAGAGAGAGAGGGAGAGAGAGGGAGAGAGAGGAGGGGTAGAGCTCTGGAGTGCCTACGTCATGTCATTCTGAAGTTTTTTACGTCACGTGTTGCATCATTTATGTGTTTCTGTATTAACTGAAGAAGGGCGTATGCCCGAAAGCCTTTTGATTTTGGTGTTTGT